>JAODPA010078488.1:0-27435 GCA_025585075.1 Nepenthes mirabilis | reverse complement strand
TATATATTTGATGTGTATCTGGTTTCGATTTCGAACAGATTCAAATTTATCTGGATTATTTGACTCGGCTTCGTTCACTGAGTTCGAATTCTACACACTACTAAAATAAACAAGAAGTCAGCGTGTCGGCGGGAGGTTGTCCCACCGAAAATACTCTAATGCTCAAGTCAGTAAAGCCTTCTAAGCAAGGAAGGTAAATTGAAAAGCAAAAGAGAGATAGAGTAGGATGGTCAAGAGTATTGGCTTGTCAAGAACGTGAGCTCTCGCTTCCTGTTCAAGAGAGCGTAAGGAAACGACGTCCCGAAAGCGTGAAAACTTTAGGGAATGATTCTCAGAAAGCCGAAAAGGTCTCCTGGAACCCGAAGGCCTTTGGTGGGATTGGAGGACGAACGCTTGTGTTGAGAGAAAGAGAAGATGGGCCTCTATTCGAGCTCTGTAGGCGTTTGTGTGGGAGACTGCTAGAAGTCTTTCAGGAAACTGGTTCTTAGGTTTCTGAGGAAGACCAGTTAGAGAGTGAGTAAGTGAGATCCTATTTCTGAGTAAGCTTTCCTTGTTTGTTCGTGAGCTTGTTTGTGCCTGTAAGAGTGTGTATAAGAGCCTATAAAAGCATGTGTCTTCCAGAATTAAAACCTCAAGCTTTTATGGACAGTAGGAGAACCTCCTTCTCTGGGCAAGGTGGCATGCTCCTCCTGGACTGGCAATGACGGCCTTCTCAGAGTTGGTGTGCTTGACAGTCGTGATTTGATGGATCCTTCTTCTGCTGTACAGTACAACGGATCTTCAGATCGTCTCATAATTTAGTGATCGTTTTGTTGGTACTGAGTTCATTGTCGCCTTTTTTGGAGAAGATTAGCTTTTAAGAAAGCAGGTAATCATGAAAGGACCGTTTCTTTTCAGGCACGTGTTCACCTGCCAATTTGGGCCTGGGCCGTAATAGGTTTAGAGCATTTTTGGGCCTGCCACTACAGTACATCCGGTCAACGCTCAAGTTGACCGTTTGTACGCGAGTTGGCCGCCTGCTGAAGTCTAGACGGTCAACGTTAGCGTTGACCGTCTTGGGCCTTTTCGGATTTGGGCCTACGCCTCCTATTGGGCCGCTTTTGAGTTGACCGTCCAGTAGGCCGTTTGGGCCTCCATTGACCTTGGGCCAACCCATATTCTTACGTACCCATCATTAGCCCCGTTGCTGTTGGCCAGAATTCTGGCCTTCTGTATGTTCATGATGAGATGCCCCTCACTGCCCCTCGTCATTTGAGAATCCCAGAGGATTCTATGAAAGGCGGAGAGGGAAGTTGACTGGAGCTATTGACCGTCTTTGGTCAGTTCCGAAGAAGAATGTTGACCAGAGCTATTGACCGTCTTTGGTCAGTTCTGGAGAAGAATGTGGACCAGAGCTATTGGCTGTCTTTGGTCTGTTCCGAAAAAGAATGTTGACCGAAACTGTTGATCATCTTTGGTTAGTTCCGGAAGGCTTTATGCGAGCCCTGATTGACGTGTGGCCATCAGCCGGCTTGCAGGCCGAAAGTAGACACGCGTCTTCTTTTAGTTGGGCGGATATCTGGGCCATTAATGTGCTGGAGATTTGCCTTTTGAACGGCCAAACAGGGAGGCGACATGTGGTAGGACTGACGGCATCCTTTCTGAGGGTTTTAAGGCGTTTTTCCGTTCAAGTTTCCCTCCACGCTTTGAAATTCTTCTTCGTGTCCTTGCTTCGTCTTCTTCATCTTCGACTTTCCTTCTCCAAGAATCCCTAGCCCTTTCTGCAAGCCATGGCCTTTGTCGCCGACATAGCCTCCGTTCTTAGAGAGGGTGACGTAAAAGCACTATGCTTTGAGTTCAATATCCCGAAGGATATTTCTTGGAGAGTCCCAGGCAAGGATGACAGAGCCTTTTCTCCACCGGTAGGGCACATCACGATATATGAGGCCCACCTGAGGAGCGGCCTCCGTCTTCCTCTGCCAGATGACTTGTTGTCCGTCCTGTAAGCCCTATGAGTCCAGATTTCTCAACTTCACGCTAACGCTGTATGGTATATCTGTGCCCTCTGTATTTTCCTTCGTAAACATTCTAAGAGGTTGAGGATGCCGATGGTCAAGGGGCTTTTCAAAATAAACTAGGGAGGCGAATGGATATCGCTCGTTCCTCATTCTGACCTAAAAATAAACACAGCAATTTACGACTCGCTCAAGAACTAGAAGAACCGATTCTTTTTCGTAAGCGTGGGGGCGACCTCGCCCCTTGCGAAGGACTGGGGCTAGGTGTCGGAGGTGTACACTGAGATGCCGTCTGTGGCGGAGACGGCATCCTTGGAGTGGTTAACCAAGCTGATCAAAGACCACCTTGCTGACTTCAAGAGGGACTTCTTGGTCTCTAGGGTAGAGACCAAGAATGTGAACTGGGGACCGCCTTCTCCGGTTCAAAAGCCCATGCCACCTGCGAGAATGATGAAGCCGGAGGACTCCAAGGGTCTGCTCATCCGTATCTGCCACACAAATGAGGGCTTCATTGGCCCGTTGCCTAAGAAGATGTTGTAAACGCCTTCCTCGTCGTCGTCTTGCCCCAATTACGTCACCGCCGGGATCTGCAGCGGCCCCGGCAGTACCATGGGTATGGAAAGGACTTTCGAAGACCTGTCGGTGGCCATGGGAGAAAATATCATCTTGGCATAGCCTGGGTCGCAGGCGGCTCCTCGAGCGATGCAGACAGAGTCCTTTATGGAGCCCGCCTGTGAGCTAGTGGTGGAGGCACAGGAGCCATCCGTTGGCTCTCCAGTCGTGCGGACTCCTGCTGTGGAGCCAATGATGGAGTTTGATCCTCCGGCAGAGGGTGCGGAGGCCGTAGTCAGGGAGCCTACGGTTGCTATGGACGACATTGAGGAAAGGCTGCTGGATGAGATCCTGGAGGAGACTGCCACTAGCTTGGCTCGAGAGGATATCGCTCCTGGTCCACCACCGCCTGGGCCAGGTCTAGAGGCTAGGCCCGAGAGGCTCGTGAGGAGACTTTGGGAGGTATGATTCTTGGTGATGGCTTCCGCGTACTTTCTCCTTTTCCGGATTTCTAACTTGTTCTTTGTTTGTCTTTTGTGTAGTCGAGGAAGCTGGCTGCAGCCATCATCAAGGCGGTGGAACAGCGTGACCAGGTGATCGCCGATAGGGAGGTCGAGATCGCCTTGCTGGATGCTTCAGGGGGAGCACCGTGAGGAGACTACTGTCCTTGAGACTGTCCTGGCGGGAGTGGAAATGGAGAATGCCAACTTGAAGGATGAGGTTGCGGACTTGAAGGCCGAGGTTGTCCATTTGAAAGAAGAGGGTGATCAAGACAAAACGTGTATCAATCGGCTTGACGGGCGAGTAGCAACCTTGGAAAATGATTTGAGTCTCTGTATCCGCCCCCACGAGGTTGAGGATATGATGCATGCGCGGCTGTTAGAGGGGGTCAACGTCAGTCGGTGTATTGTGCGGTTGGTCGATCTCGGCTTCCCCGTTGACCTCATCAACCTAGCCAATAGAGTGGCACAGCATAGAGACAACCTCGTGAGGGAGCCCCGTGACAGTCAGAGGCCTCCGCCGCCCCCGTAGCCTCTTATATTGTCAATTTTTTTTGGACCTCCCTTGTATTTATGTACATAAGATGTAACTTGTAACACATTGGAAGCAATAAAATGGAAGTTTTTCCAACTTTGTGTCCATTTGCCTTTACTGCTTTTGTGTTTGCATTCTCGTTACACTGGACGGCCAACTTGGTTGGCCGGCTGCCATTGTTGTACTGCCTAAGGAGTGAGGTCCTTAGGCTTTGTAGGCGGTTCTGTTAATCAGCCTGGTGGCACTGCCCAAGTGTTAACTTGGGTGGCCAACGTGGAGAAGGATACTTCTCCTTTCAACCGTCGCTGACTGATCACGCTATCTCCTCGTAGAGGAGGTCGTTGCGTGTGCTGCGTAAACCTCCTGAGATTTTAACCATTATCGGGCCACTTGGATGACCAAGGTTTAGATTCGACCGCTAATGGGCCGCCTGGATGACCAGGGTTTATTATGACCGCTTTCTGGCCACTTGAATGACCGAAGTTCATATCAGACCGCTTTCGGGCCACCTGGATGACCAGAGTTTAAATACCACCGCTAATGGGCCGCTCGGATGACTGAGGTTTATGTTTGACCATTTGTGGGCCGATTGGATGACCAGGGTTTATTAACGAGAGGGTGAGGACCCTCCCGACTTAGGGGCAGTCTTGGTCGGGTAACTTGCAAAGGAAACACATATACATACACATATAAAGGGTAGGCAGTATGCTAAATAAACACTTATTTTGGCAAATTTAAAACAAGAAGGCGAATGCACATGCACACAATAATGCAAATGCGTAGCTGCGCCTTTTACTAGAAGTAGCATCTATGGTGGATTGCGTTCTATGTTCGCAGAGCCAGTTTCCCGTCCTGGCTCCGGAGCTTGTAGGCTCCATTTCGCAGGACAGCAGAGACGAGGAAATGCCCTTCCCAATTAGGGGAGAGTTTATTGCTCCCAGCCAGCTTGGTTTTGGCTTCGACGCCTCGTAGGACCAGGTCTCTAATATCGAACTGTCGTGCCTTAACCATTTTGTTGTAGTATCTGGCAATCCGATGTTGGTAGGCCGTTGTCCGTACCCTTGCGGCGTTGCAGGCTTCTTCTAACAAGTCTAAGTGTTCCCTGATTTTTTGGGAGTTAGTCAGTGGGTCAAAGGATTTCACCCTAAGGCTTGGAAGCCCGATTTTGACCGAAATTACCGCCTCAGTCCCGTAATAGAGGCTGAAGGACGTCTCGGGCGTTGGTTTCTTTGGGGTTGTCCGATAAGACCAGAGAACAGAGAGGAGCTCGTCCGCCCATGAGCCCTCTGCGTTCTCCGGTTTAGTTTTAACCCGTGAAGTAGCATTCGGTTTGTGACCTCTACCTGTCCATTCGCTTGGGGGTATGCCACCAAAGTGTGGACCAGTTTGATATCAAGGTTGGTGCAATACTTGGTGAAATATTTTCCCGAGAATCAGGTCCCGTTGTCAGACACAACAACCACGGGGATGCCGAATCTACAAATGATGTTCTGGCGGAGAAATTCTAGGGCGTTATGCTCCGTAATCTTTGCCAGTGGGATGGCCTCGACCCACTTGGTGAAGTAGTTGATGCCCACGATGATGAACTTCCTTTGCCCTGTGGCAATGGGAAACGGGCTGAGAAGATCGAGCCCCCATTGCACGAAGGGCCAAGGAGCCTGAAAGGTCTTCAGATTCGCGGATGGCTGGCGGTGAAGGTTGCTGTGAAGCTGGCAGCTTTCACATTTCTTCATTAACTCAGGCGCGTCCTTTTTCATTGAGGGCCAATAGTAGCCCTGGCGCATGACCTTGAAGGCTAAGTTTTTTCCGGCCAATGTGCGATCTGCAGATCCCAAGGTGGACTTTGCCTAAAGCGTAGTCAACCTCTTCGGGAGTTAGGCATCAGATGTATGGGGTTAAGTAGCCATAGCGAATAGCCGTCCGTTAACCACAGCATACCAGCCGGCCGTCTTCCTGATCCGTTTGGCCTTCTTCATGTCCTCTGGTAATGATCCGTAAGCCAGATAACTAAGGTAAGGCGTCATCCAGTTTTCCGCTTTGGAAATCTGCATTGCCTCTTGTTTCTCGATGCTAGGAGCGTTTAAGATCTCCCGCATGTCCCTCGAGTACTGTTCCGAATTTTCAGCTGCAGCAGCTTTGCGAGCTAGTCTGCCTTCCAGTTTTCAGTTTGAGGAACATGGATCAGGGTTAGCTTATCGAAACCCTGGGCGGCCTCCATTGCCTTTGCAAAGTACTTGTCTAGGTGAGGGTTGTTCGCTTCAAAGCCTCTGTTAACCTGGTTAACGATTAGTTCGGAGTTGCTATAAATTGTCAATATTTTGGTAGACCATTCCTTGGTTAACCGTAATCCGGCTAACAGGGCCTCATACTCGGCAATATTATTGGTTGCCGGGAAATTGAGCCTGAGGGAGTATTTCATCTCAAATCCATCAGGGGTCGTAAAGACCACTCTAGTGCCACTGCCAATGTCCATAGACAATCCGTCCACGTGGACTATCCATTCCGAAACTTCGTCAAACAATTCCGTGCTTTCTTCGGACTATTCCTCGAGAACTAGGGTTGTAGTTTCAACAATAAAATCAGCCAGTGCCTGCGCCTTTACAGCAGTCCTGGGTTGAAATTCGATGTCAAACTCGCCCAATTTGATAGCCCATTTTACCAACCGTCCAGAAACATCGAGTTTTTGGAGTATGCTTTTCAGAGGCTGGTCCGTGAGGACCACTATCTGGTGGGCTTGAAAAAAGGGTCTTAGCTTCCACGCGGAGAATATAAGTGCCAAGGGCAGTTTTTCTGCGCACGAGTAGCGGGTCTCTGGGCCGGTCGACGTTTTATTTACGTAGTAGACCGGCTGTTGAGTGTCGGAGTCCTGATGCACGGGGACAGAACTGAGGGATGCCTCCGACACTGCCAGGTAAAGGTATAGTTCCTCTTCGCCCTTGGGTGACACTAACAACGGCGGGCTGGCCAGGTTTTCCTTCAGTTCATTGAAAGCTGACTGGCAATCTACCGTCCATTGAAACCCGTTGGATTTTTTCTCTCTAAGAGCCTTGAAGAAGGGCTGGTACTTGTCGCTAGACTTCGCGAGGAAGCGGGACAGTGCTGCCAGCCGTCCAGTCAATCACTGGATGTCCTTTACGCTCCGTGGTGGAGCCATGTCGGCGAAGCCTTAATTTTCTCTGGGTTTGCCTCAATCCCCCGTTGGGAGACGATGAAACATAGGAATTTATCGGAGGCTACTTTGAAGACACACTTAGCCGGGTTCAGCTTCATGTGATGCTTACGGAGCACCGCGAACGACTCTGCTAGGTCGCGGATGTGGTCGCCGATGACCTTGCCCTTAATGAGCATGTCATCGACGTAAACCTCCATGTTGCGACCAATCTGTTTTTTGAACATTTTGTTGACCAACCGTTGGTAGGTCGCCTCAACATTTTTCAATCCGAAAGGCATCATTTTGTAGTAGTAGGTGCCCTTATCAGTCATGAACGAGGTGTGTTCCTCGTCCTTCAGACTCATTCGGATTTGGTTGTAACCCAAATAGGCGTCGATGAAGTTTAGCAGCTCATGCCCGCCTATCGAGTCAACCAGCAGGTCGATCCTGGGCAAGGAAAAACTGTCCTTCGGGTAGGCTTTGTTAACGTCGATAAAATCGACACACATCCACCATTTTCCATTGCTCTTCTTTACCAGGACGACATTAGAGAGCCAGTCCGGATAGTGAATTTCTCTAATGAAACCCGCGTCCAGCAACTTCTTCACCTCCTCTCGGATGGCAATTAGCTTTTCAACGGAGTGATTTCTCCGCTTCTACCTGACGGGTTTTCGACCAGGATCCAACCCCAACTTGTGGACCATCACTTTCGCAGGAATCCCAGGCATGTCGGCTGGAGTCCATACGAAGAGGTCAGCGTTTCGTCGTAGGAACGCGATCAATTCATCGCGTAGTGGTTCGATAAGTGAGCCGCCGACCTGTACACACTTTTTTGGTTCCTCCGGGTCCAGTGAGACTAGATCCGTGGCTTTATCGGACTGCGTTTGCTGAAAGATTGTCTCTTCTCGATAGTCGAGTTCCCAAACTATTTTAGTGTTGCCGCTAAGGGCAACCTGAGACATGTAACAGGTTTGTCCAGTAATCTAGTTACCCAGTACCTCTACTACACCGTAAGGCATTAGAAATTTCATCTTGAGGTGCGGAATCGAGGTGACCGTCCTAAACGTTGTCAAGCAAGGTCTGCCCAGTATGGCATTATACACAGAGGGTAGGTCGACCACCAGGAAGGTGAGTGTCCGGCTTACTGTTTTCGGATACGTACCCAAAGTGACCTCCAATTGGATGGTCCCTTGAATGGGCACAGGCTCGTTGTCTAGGCCGTATGATGGGCCTTCGACAAGTTTTAATTGATTCTTTTTTAAGTATAATTTGAAGAACGCATCCAAGTAAAACAAATCTTTAGAACTTCAATTATAGACGAACACTTGCTTCAGCTAACGAGTGCGGATACAACGAGGGGATTAGCGTGGGGGATATTACATGAGTTAAATCATCATTATTGAAGCTAATGGTGTTGTCCATCGTTCGTTGCTTCTTCCTTTCAGTCTGCTATTCCTCGCCGCTAGTTGGGTTCTTAGCAGGTCGGGTGATGATCATATTAATCACCCCCACTGCAACCCAATTTCGGGGAGGAGACTGCTCCTACCCCTTTCCGCCAGCCGCTCCAAAGCTCTGTCTGGAACCTCTGACAAACTTGGTGGGGCGTCTTCTGCGAATCAGCTCCTCGATCTCCCAGTCTTATAGTCCTCAGTTGAATTCCCAGCAGAGCGGTGGAAGTCGCAATACTTCGACTGGTTTTCAGAGTCCTTCTTTAGTGGTTTTAGCCACTTCAAGAACTTCTCTCATCGGATTTGCATGAGGATGGTCGAGCGCGTGTCCGTCAGAGGTGTGAAGCTGGTGGGCCCGTAGTCTCTGCGTTTCGGAGGCCCAGTCCTGTGTTGCTTCCGACGGGAGTGATCACTGCCGCCGCACTTCCTTTTCCCCTCTCCAGGGAATGATCGAGGCTGATATGTCCGCTCTGGCCGTTTCGCCTCGTTGGCCTTCTCTGCTGCAGTGTAGGCCCGAGTAATGGACTATGCTTTCCGGAAGGTTTGGGGATTCTTATGGGCTAGGTTCTTGAAGAAGTCCCTGTAGATTAGAGCGGAGATAAAACTGCCTAGTTTCATCTCCTCCGCAATCCGGGGAATCCGTCTGGCCTTCACCACAAAGCGGTCAAGGAAGCGCCACGAGTTCTCTCTTAGCTTCTGCTTGATGTGGGTGAGGTGCCATGACTGCTTCTCTTCCCATTGGCTCAAGGCGTACTGAGCCAGAAAGAGATCCGTGAGTTCTCAAAAGCTGACGATGGTGCCTGAAAGGAGGTGGTGGAACCCGATTCGGGCATCTCCATTCAGTGTAAGAGATAAGTAGCGGCACATCGTCGAGTCTTCCAACCCTGTAAACTCAAATGGGTGTAGAAGTGATTTAGATGGTCAACCAGATCACTACTCCCATCGTATGAGTCAAGGGAATGCATCTTGAACTTGGTGGGCAGTTGACGGTTCGGGATCTCCGCTGTGAAAGGAGATCGGTCCAAGTCGATAGTGTGCTCCTCGTCCAGGAATACGCGGTTCCAAATTTTATCCATTTACGAGTCTGCGTGAGTGGCGTTTGTATATCTCTTGGAGTTGAGGTAAGCCCTTAATTTCGTCCTGTCCTTGGAGGGTCCAGCAGTCGGTTGGTTACTGCCTCCAGCGGACCTGGCAGTCCTGGAGACTCGCTCCTAGACTGCGTTTTCGTCTTCTGCCCGATAGTATCGGGGATTTCTTCTCTCCGAACTTTCTCGCGGAGTTGTGCTCCCGGAGCGTTCTTCAGGCCTATTTAGGCCAGGAACGCGTGAGGGGGTTGGGACCGGATTGTTTTTGGATCTCTCGGGCCTTTTGACGGCTTCTTTTTCCTCTAGCCACCCTTTTTGGTGGCCGGCGCAGGAACGGCTGCCGGAGGATGCGCCTGCTGTCGTTGCTTATTTTAAGTGTAGAGTATTTGGAGCAGACGATTGTTGGCCTGCATCTGCTCCATCAACTGTTGAAAGTAGGGCGCTGGCACTCCGCCCGTTGTCCCGTTAACCGCAGTACCAGCAGCGTGGTCCTAGTCGGGATAAGTGACATCTCTAGCAGGATCGCTAGTTTGGGCTCTCGTGTTCACCATTGTGAATGAACAAGAATCAGACGGTGAAGAAAGAGCATTGCGCAAAGTAGTGGTTGGCTTTTGTAAGCGGATTCCCACAGACGACGCCAATAATACGTACCTGGATCTGACTTCGAATAGATTCGGATTCGTCTGGATTATTTGACCATGCTCCGTTCACTGAATTCGAATCCTGCACACTACTAAAATGATCAAGAGGTCAGCGTGTCGGTGGGAGGTTGTCCCATTGAAAATACTTCGACACTCAAGTCAGTAAAGCCTTCATATAAGGAAGGTAAACTGGAAAGTAAAAGAGAGTGATAGTAGGATGGTCGGGAGTGTTAGCTTGTCGAGAATGTGAACTCTCGCTTCCTGCTCACAGAGAGCGTAAGGAAGCGATGTCCTGAAAGGGTGGAAACTGCAGGGAATGATTCTCGGAAAGCTGAAAAGGTCCCCTGGAACCCAGAGGCCTTTGGTGGGATTGGAGGACGAACGCTTGTGTTGAGAGAAAGAGAAGATGAGCCTCTATTCGAGCTCTGTAGGCGTTCGTGTGGGAGACTGCTCGAAGTCTTTCAAGAAACTGGTTTTTAATTTTCTCAGGAAGATCAGTTAGAGAGTGAGCAAGTTAGCTCCTATGTCTGAGTAAGCTTTCGTTGTTTATTCGTGAGCTTGTCTGGGCCTGTAAGAGTGTGTATAAGAGCCTGTAAAAGCATGTGTCTTCCAGAACGAAGACTTCAAGCTTTTATGGACAGCAGGAGAGCCTCCTTCTTTAGGCAAGGTGGCGTGCTCCTCCTGGACTTGCAATGGCGGCCTTCTCAGAGTTTGTGGGCTTGACAGTCGTGATTTGATGGATTCTTCTTCTGCTGTACAGTGCAACGAATCTTCAGATCGTCTCATGCTTTTGTGATCATTTTGTTGGCCCTGAGTTCATTGCCACCTTTTTTTTTGGAGAAGATCAGCTTTTAGGAAAGCAGGTGATCATGAAAGGACCGTTGCTTTTCGTGCACGTGTTCGTCTGTAAATTTGGGCCTGGGCCGTAGCAGGTTTAAAGTATTTTTGGGCTTATCGTTACAGTACATCCGGTCAGTACTCGAGTTGACCGTCTGTACGTAAGTTGGCCGCCTACTGAAATCTAGACAGTCAACGCCAACGTTGATCGTCTTGAGCCTGTCAGGATTTGGGCCTGCGCCTCTTGTTGGGCCACATTTGAGTTAACCGTCCAGTAGGTCGTTTTGGGCCTCTGTTAACCTTGGGCTAACCTATATTCCGACGTACCCATCAATATCATCATTTATTGTATCAATTGAAGGTCAATAGGAGTTAGATTATATTTTGATTCTATATGTTGATTTATTAGCAATTATTGTTGATTTTGGCATAATGTTTGAGATTGGAATTTTCTCCTAAGAACTTTGACTTAAATGACATGGATGAGACAATGTTTGTGATAGAAATATAAATATTCCACATTGATCATGTGGATTGATAAGACTCTAGGTGACTCATACTTCGAATACCCAAACTTGTTTAAACCAACCACGTGAAAATTAATATCATAAATATTTTCATAAATAAAATATCCATCATTAATATCAAATTCCTCAAATTACAAGGTAACAAAGATGTCTATATATAATCTTAAACTTATGGGAATATAGACTCAAAATAATATCCAACTACTTTCTAAGAAAATAAAAACCTGTTATTACTCGACATAAAAAATAGTTAGACTTTGCAATTGGTTATACGCATTAATTATTCAACAAAGGTGCAATCTCAACTTGCTCTATCGATCTGCTCTACTCTTGAACTAATTATACAAAAGAGGGAACCAAAAACTTATGAAGTGATATGATCAATAATAACAATAAGTAATAACCATATAGGATAAATAATATCAGTATAAGTAAAAGTAACATCAATATTATAATAATTGGCTATACTTTATCTGAGACTCTACACCAAGTTATAACTATTGACTCAGGAATGCTACAAGGAATGACGATCAAAGGGTTTCTATCAAACTCAAATTCCATGAATGCAAACAAATTTTCACAGAATTCAAATATTAATAATAATATAAGATCTATCACTAGGTAACTGATAATCGTAAATTTAACATACATCCGAGATTGGTCTCTTGAGAATTGACATTGCAAGTGAGCAAATAACATGTATGTGCATAATTCTCTATCCACACAGGATATAGGATGTACTCCAACCTACTCGCTTTGCCCACGTAGGGTATATGAGTCTTTGTATTTATATCCTCTACAACCACACAAGTTGAGCCCACATAGGAAATAAGTCACACTACACTCGTGTCCTTTATACTGGCACAGCGTAAACACACACAGGGTATAGGATACACTATGCTTGTATCCTTGAGGCCTACAAAGAATCCAGGCCTATACAAGGTCTGGGAAATGATAACAACATAATAAACCTATTATCTCCCGTTGTGATATTATTCAAGATCTTATCGTGTACTATTTATAGGGTTATGGCATCCCTCCAAGAACATATACCTTAATCTACAGGGCATGTTCATAATTTTTCAGATTTTATATTTCTTAAAATCATATTATTTTTATGTAGTTTCCTTTACCTAACATAATCAAAGATAATGTAAAGAAACAATTGTTGGTAAGAATAAGAAAAATCCGTAAATATATTAAATATTTGACTTTTATCATTCCGCTTGATCTACCACGGCCCACTAAGTCATTCGGCCCAAACATGATCCCACCTAGGCATCAAGTCTAAAACTGAACTGAGAGTCATTTAGATCTTTAGGCATTCAAGTGCCTGCCCACATGTCACCTCACACACGTTGACTCAAAATATTTTATCCAATCATTACTGAAATCATTAGTTTATTAATCTCATTTTAAGACAATAAAATTATGTCTTATTTTATAATTGTTAAACAAAATTCATGTATTACCGATTATCACCGATACTGACCCTGTGTTCAAGTGTCTGTCTAAGACTGCACAATTAGCTTAAGAAAATAAAATTTGTACAGTATAATCAAATAATAAAGGATTAAACAACAGATACTTCAAATTACAATTGATTTACAACTTACCAACACCCACTTCACTTCATCTATCAAGGTTCATGTGAAACTCATGTGAACTTCTGCTCGAGCATGATGGTTGGTATTTGCAGGAGGGCTGGGAGAAAAAGGCTTAAGCGGACAAGGCAACCCATGAGGCGCGCGCAAAGGAAGGCTCAAGTGAGACGTATGGGCAGTTTGCATGATTTCTAAGAGAAGAATGGCTCGAGCAAACCAGTCCCCAGATTCAGGCCTGATTTTCCAAACTTTCAGCATCTAATGTCATCTCTTTTTTTTTTAACAAATTTCTATATCTTTGGGTAATCAAAATCACATTTCATCAACATAATATTAAGCTTATCATATCTTATTATAAGAACGACAAAATTATTTCATGAACATATTAATTTATCATATGAATGTTTAGCCCGAAAATCGACCATAGCCTCAGCCAGAGGCAAGCTAAGTGGATTTCAATATTTATCATAGTGCCTTTGTCACTTGATTTTTATAATTTTGGGCAATAAAAATCATATTTCATTGGTGTACTATTAAACATAACATATCTTATGGGAGGAATGAAAAATTTAAAGATATAAATGTATTGATTAAATGTATAAATAGTTGGCCCGAGAATGGTTGGAAAACTTATTTTCCCCTCTTATCTACTGTTCAGCATATTCTTCCTTCGCCTATTTCTATTCAGTTAGAATTTATAGTAGTTGATCTCTCTCAAATGCAAGATATCTTCATTTAACAACGACCATTTCTGATTTCTACACGATTTGATTGCTCTAACCGATTAATGACAAGGTGGAATACACAAATCTTGACTAACAAGAGAAGATATAGGATTTTCCAAGAAAATGATACGTTCACTTGTCTTAAGACGTATGAAAATAGGAGATCTAAAACACGGATGGCCACCAACTACTTCTCAACGCTTGAATCTCAAGACCTACCATGATCGGCAGCAATTTAATCAGAAGAAGGCTTGCAATCGGTGAATACTTCTCTCTCACTCTTATTTTCTGGTGATCCAACACCTCTCTCTCTCTCTCTCTCTTTCTTCTTATAAGTGCCGCTCTCAAGTGACAAAATAAGGTCCCAGAAAGATGAAGAGGGGTTTGGCCACAACACTTATAAAATGAAGTGGGAAAAAAATATTGGTGGTTGGGAATGCATTTAAAGAGGGGGTGAGGGAAAGGGGAGTGAACCAAGTTCTTCTCATAAAATACTTTTCCTCCTAGCTAATTGTTAGGATCATAAGATACATGCACAGAAGAGGGGGCGACTAACACATAAATGAGGGAATATAAAGTTGATGGTGTGAAGGCAATAATGGGTGCGGGTAGGGGGAGTTTGAACCAAGGCTTCCTATTTCATTCCTCTATTCCTTGTTAAAAGTGAGATTAATGTTAAGATAATGTTTTGATTACATAATTTATAATGAATTCGACGCATGCATGGCGAGAGGCTCCCGAGCGATGAATAAAGGGTAAGATTTATGGAAGGTGTGAGGGTAATTAAAGCATATCAAGTGGAATTAAGGTTTAGGATTTTATCTTAAATTTAACACCTTAACTAATTAGTCTCCATTTTTAGTTACAAACAAAAGCATAAATTTAAGTCTTGGTAAACCCTAATTACCGTTCTATATTAAGTTTTTGAATCTGACATTTGAAGGACGAAGGATTGGGTTTTGTGAGAAAACAATTTGTTCTTCTCTTTTATATATTGCATTCAAAGTGAATCAACTCAGTTGCACGAGTTGTAAAGAGTATGTATGTACAAAACACATAATTAATCTAAGCCATCCAATGAAATGAAATCTTGATCAATAAATCGAACCAGACTAAATGTGTAAGTTTGCTGAGTAAAAAACCAGCTTCTTCTATACTTGATCAAGTAGTCAATCCGTGTGAAGGCAACCAATCATCTTTCACGTCTATCATAACTTGAAGGTTGCGTAGCAT
This sequence comes from Nepenthes mirabilis, assembly GCA_025585075.1. NCBI lineage: Eukaryota > Viridiplantae > Streptophyta > Magnoliopsida > Caryophyllales > Nepenthaceae > Nepenthes > Nepenthes mirabilis. Next base: position 12,603 of record JAODPA010078488.1, on the reverse strand, counting down.
CAAAGTGTAGGCTCGTGAATGACGTAAAGGCTTAGTATGAAGTAATAAGCTTCAATAAAAACAGAATCGCACTAGCAAGCAAAATAGAATATGTTGAAATGAACTGCTGCTGAATCTACATGCTCAAATAAATAGATTTGTTGGGATACGAGCCACTTATTTGAACTATAAGAAAATATTCAATAACAATCTATGAGTAAATAACAATCACAAATAATCAGGTGAGATATAAATTTTACGTTGAAAACTCCCTTTAGAATGAGGGAGAAAAATCACAGGACAATTTATCTAAAAATATCTCTACTATATAATATTTTAATTACATAAATCCCAATAATACACAGACTCAATATATTGTATCAACCAAACCGTGCGACAATAAGTATAAGACGAAAGAGTAGAAAAATAACCGGTAAAACGTTCTTCTCAATTTTAAGAATAGCATGCCCAGGGTTGGCGAAGATTAAAATTCGATTCAGAACTCATCCAGATACTTGAATATTTTTCATCTCCCTTTTGTCTCACTTTCTCTTCTTTTTTTCTTACTAACGGTGTCCTCTAATCTAAAGAATGCAAGTTGTTAACCTTAAAATTGTATCGGTATATTTTCATACTGCAAGTCACACTTGAATACCCGTCAAGTGTGCCTCGAGCCCTGATACTTCTGGAAATAGTGCCTCTGTCTCCCCTCGAGCATGTCCTTTCTGGAATCGGTGTTTCAAGTGTCCCCGAAGCGCAATTCGAGTGCATTGTTACTGGATTTGGTGCTTCAGACTTTGGTCGCACATGTAAAAAACTTCTTGTTTGTATTACTGATTAACACATCAAATGGATATGGGCCTACATGATAGTGACCCATAATCCAATAAAATGAAGTTAATTGCCCACATGTAGCCAATCTGAGAATTTGTGAGAAGTATATATACATTGTGCGAGCTTATTTATGACGAAGATATCATATTCAGGACTGCAAGCAATAAAACAGTAATCAAGGAACAAAAGATAAAGCATGACAACAACATCATATGATTGGTAGGATGTGATTGACTTTTCCTTGTAACTTATGGACCAAATAAGTACATGATACTTACTATACTAAAGAACCAAAAACAATTGCTGCCTATTAATAAAAATTATCAAATTATTATTATAAAATTTTGGTGAATCTTACTCATCTAGCCTATTTGTAAAGTTATTTTATACTCGCCTACAAATTAGTATCTCAAGAAGTTATCATTTACTCATTAATTATCTTCACTAATAATATCAACTAATTAGGAGTCCAATAAATTTGAATAGAAACACTTGGTGTTACCGAGTATCTCAAAATAAATAGAAAAGCAAGGTAAACGAAAGAAATTTTTTTACATTTTAGCTAATAAAAGTAGAATGTATGCATAAACTTATAAATAAATTAGGAATACATGCTTATTTATTAAAAGAAAAAATAGTTGTTTAGAGGTCCTTGTTCGAATTATATTTTACTGGATAACAAAATGATAGAAAACATATATCTAATTGTTTTTACTAACTAAAAGAGCCATTATAACATATTACGAAGCAATCTATGATTGCTATGTAGGCATAAATTGTGCCATGTTTTGAAGTTACAATCTATGCATTATGATTGTGAAATTTTGTTCCAGGGCTTCGGATTGTTAACCTCATAACTAAATTAACGAAATTATTATGATAATTTATAGTAGTCATCTTTTTTAATAATAATAATAATAAAATGTTCAAATGGTGCTAAACATAATACGTCATTGGATCCGAATTTCAACAGATTCGAGCTGATCCGCTTGTCCTGGTTCCGACATCGTTCCCTAAGTTTGGATCCTGCACACCACTAAAAAGAATAGGAGGTCAGCGTGTCGGCGAAAAGTTGTCCCACAAAAAACATTCCGATGTTCAAGTCAGTAAACAACCTTCGAAATACAAGAAGGTTTCTGAAACTGAGAATTGAGAAAGAGAGAGAGAGAGAGGGTGTGTGTGTTTTCAGATGAAAGAGAGACAAATCTGTATTCTTGAATTTGGATGGTGGGGAGGTAGTAAACGATCGTGAGAGGCGCATTTGTATTCCTTAGGTTTTTGAGTGATAGTAGAAAATGGAGAAGTGTCGTTGTGGCGTTGCGTTAGCAGTAGCTTGCGTGAGTATCCTTAGTAAGAGTTTGCATAATAGAAAGCGTAAGTAACTGAGAGCGTAAGTAACTGAGAGCGTGCCTTGAATGAGAATTTCAGGGCTTATTTATGGTTGAGCGGGCGATCTTCCTCCTTTGGAAGGGGTGATCCCCCGCGTGATTCTTGGTTGGCCTACCTTTCAGAGTTGATACCAGTTGTCAAAAGGATTGAAATAGTTTCCTTCTATGGCGGTTAGCGGCTTTCCAAATTGCTTACATTCCTTCTGTATTTTTTACCGTTGGAGCGTTCCAATTGGCAGGAGATTGAAAAAATCTGGCGCCTTCCTTACGAGGAAGGCGCCGATTTTGTCAATATCCGTTTTGGGAACCAGCAGAGATCGTGAAAATTGGTAGGAGAGCCGTTGCTGGCCGTCTGATGGATCGTGGGCTTAAGTGGGCCTGGCCCGTAAGAGCCTTTTTATTTTTGGCCTGTTGCTACAGTGATTCCGGTCAACACTCGAGTTGATCGTCTGCGCACGCGTTAGCCATCCTCCGAAGTCCAGACGGTCAATGATGGCGTTGACCGTCTTGGGCCTTTCAAGTTTTGGGTCTTCGTGTCTTGTTGGGCCATTTTTACGTTGACCGTTTGGCGTACCTTTTGGGCCTCCGTTGACCATGGGCCAACCCAGATTTTGGTGTACTCATCACAATGCATTACCATTAAAAAAAGGTTTAAAAATAAATGGTGTCAATCAAGCATAATAACATCAAGTAATCCACTAATGTAAGGTTTATCATCAACAACTATTAAGGAGCATGTTTAAAATAAAGACTTTGTTACTACCTGTAATGTAGTTATGAATGAAATTGTGTTTTGCTGCTAGCGACGCTATAAATCTCAATTGCTATATTTCTAACATATTTTCTATTTTTTTTGTATTGTTCCTGATGGGTATGGCTGTAAATACGTCAGCCCAGAGATAAGGCATGTGTACAAGCAGAGGGCCTAGAGGATTGTAGTCCACAGCTAGCTCCTATGAAGGCCTAGGACCAAGCTGTAGAGCGGTCAACCTATGTGGGTTGACCTAGGACTGACCAGCTGAAAACGGGCAATGAATGCCACCTCACAGTACCTTGCACATGGGAAGAACTTGCCAAAATTGTCGTGGGATAGCTCAATAGATATCCCCCGAATATTACTTACGATCGCGCAATCTCACCCAAAATGGCAAAAACGATCCCGCGAATCTCTTCCAATAGCAACTTCTATAACTGCCACCCGTAGCATCGTCATGAAGAAGGAAGGAATCTTCTCAACTGGCTATGGTTGCCATAATGGGCACTCACAATCTCCATGACAGCTCTCTAAATCTGTGCGGATAGCCGTTAGCCAGCCTTAATGCCCAAGTATGACTAAGCTGGCTTATACACTATAAATACCCCCTCGCTCTCTTGGGTAGAGGATATGAGCACTTGCAAGCCTACAAAAGAATGAATTTCTGCCCAAAAAGCCTCCAAAAAGTCTCATGGCTCTCACACACTTTCTCTCCCTCATAAGTCGCTCCTTGTCAAACGCACCATCGTTTTCAAGCTGCTCCTCGTCGAGTACACCATCATCTCCAAGCCACTCTTTGTCGAGCACACCGCCTTCTCTCGAACCCATCTCTCAACCGGATTCACCAAAACACTCAATTTCTAGACCGGCGTGTCATCCACACACACATTCTTACGTCCTCGCTTTTTTCTATCCTTTTAAAAAATATTTCTGACTTAAGTATCGGAGGATATATCGGGAAACGATTCTAGCCAATTCTCTAACCTCTCATTTATTTAGTTATATGTGCAGGTTAGTAGAAATGGAGATCGAACCTACTTCAATTTGACTCGTTGAAGAACACCAAGCGGCTTGCTAACCTGTTCAATAACTTGGATCCGGAAAACATAACATTGGCACCATTGTGGGAACCAACCAAAATGCCTAACCACCATCATGGCGGAATCAAATATGGTCAATATTTGGGCTCAAACTAGCACTTTGATAAAGGATGCCACCTCCCATGGTGATGAACCCTCCGCAGGTAGTCATGCGGACGAGTGCTCAATGCTCTTCATGCGAGCGCTCATTGTCCGGATGGACAACATCTCCCAAATGCCCCAAACCCTCTGCGCATGCCAAGGTTAGCAGAGGCCGGGGGCTCCATCCTCCATCGTTCACACCTCGACTTTAAAAAGAAAGAGCCAAAAGAAGAAACACATGTCCAAGAAGACGCGGCGGCCTAACGACCTCAAAGCCCGAGCAACAAGGCCTGATCAGAGTTGTAGGGTCGGCTGGGTCATGGGATGTAAGATGAGAGTGTGAAGCAGCAGAATCCTCGCTATTCCCGTGATGACCGAAGTCCTATAGTCTAGGAGGGAAATTTATGCAACATCAAGCCAGTGAGCGCCAGCAGCCGCTTAGCCTAGTACTACTTAACAAAGAACTCAGAGTTGAAGACCTATTTCAATATGAAAAGGACTACTGCCCCTCCTCGGATGGAGAAAAAATCAAAAAAAAATATGGCAGCACATGTTCAAAGAAAGTGTCAAGAGGCACTCCCCTAATTTGAGATCATCATTTGCAATGGAAATTCGGACATGACCTTTCCCTCACAAGTTTAAGATGCTAGCTCTAAAATCCTACAACAGAAGCACTGATCCCATGGATTATTAGGACCACTTCTACACCCCTTTGAGCTTATAGGGCATAGACGAGGCTGCCATATGCCTCTACTTCCCTCTTAATCTTAAGGGAGACGCCTGGATCTGATTTTACTGTCTATAGCTAAATTAGATCCGGACATTTTAAGAGCTGGCAAACAATTTCTTATCATAGTTTGCCTCTAGCTGAAGGGAGGAGAAGTAGCCTTGGTGCCACACACACATCAAGTAGGGCCCGAATGAAAATTTTAAGGGTTTTTTTGGCCTGGTTCACTACTGAGGCCCAGCGGATTCCCAGCCTCACTGACGAAGTGAAGTTATGTGAGTTCTTCAAGCATCTAGCCCACAAGGACCCCCTAACTTTTTGTGAAATCAAGGCCATTGCCCATGCCTATACAGCTGCCAAGGAGACCAACAAAGCAAAGCAGCCAAAGCATGTAGATCGCTTCCGCCAAGAATGGGGACGACATTAACTCTTGCGGCTCCAAAAAGTAATCCATAATGGAGTCAAGAGCTTGAAGGGAGTTCAGACCTTTAAACCTGACTCCTTTGAATGACCATTGGACCAACATTCTCATGTAGATTTGGGATAAAAAAAATTCCTAAGGTAGCTGAAGCTGACCGAGAATCCAAAGGGAGAAGATCAGATAAAATATTGTCACTATCATTGATCACCATGTCACAACACTAAGGATTACTGAACACTACAAAGAGAAATTGAGGACCTCATCCAGAGGAGGCACCTCACGAAATTCTTGCTAAACCCAGGGTAGACCCCTGGAGGAATTGGCAAAGAAGGGCCAAAGCAGTAGCTGAAGAACCCACAATCGTGGTACTTAACATGGTGGCCATCCGGCCATCCAAGAACCACCCCTGGGACTGCCATGAGATAGTTCTTTGCAATAAGAAGCCAAGGGTAGGAGTTAAAAATGATGTCATTAAATTTAGCAACGACGACATGGCACATGTAATAACTCCTCATTTTGATCATCTAGTTGTATTCATACTCGTTTCAGATGGTACAGTCGACTACTAGTTAAAATGAGTCTTTATTGACATTGGAAGTTCTCGTGGTTTACTTTACCTTGACACATATTTCATGTTGGAACTAAAAAAGAGTCAATTGAAATTAGTTGATGGACCTCTCTACGGACTGGACAGTGAGCCAACACTCGTCCAAAGAGCCATCCAACTGGAGGTTGCCTTTGGAACATATCTCATCACAATATCCTACACGCCCACATTCATAGTAGTTGGCCTACCTTCAGTTTATAACGCCATCCTAGGATGACCTTGCCTAATTACATTTGGTGCCATAACATTAATCTCATACCTGAAGATAAAATTCTCTATGGCATGCAGCGTTGAAGAAGTTATGGGTGATTAAGTGACCGGCCGGACATGTTAGCTATCCCAAGTCACTCAAACTACTCCGGACCGATCAACCGAGGACTTTAATCACTGAAACGAGGTGACTTTGTAGTAAACCCAGTTCGGCAAGACAACGGACCACATCCCTCTATACCCCAGTGACCCGGAGAGATGCATACAGATTGAGTATTAACTTGCCGGACCCGACGTGACTAACTGATCATGTTCCTCCGGTGAAACTCTAACATTTTTACATGGACCCCCGCTAACATGCTGAAAATTTTGACTGAAATAATGGTCCACAAGTTGTATTTTAATCCCGGACACAAGCCCATCAAGAAGAAGTGAAGGAACGTCTCCATCAAAAAGCTCATCACCATCCACGAGGAAGTGAAGAAATCGCTCAACGCTGGCTTCACCAGGGTGTCCAGTACCCGGACTGATTCTCTAACGTGGTCTTCATCAAGAAGGGTAATAGAAAGTAGCGGATGTGCGTCGATTTTACTAATATGAACAATACGTGCCTGAAGGATAGCTTCTCATTGCCTAGGATCAACCTACTAGTGGACTTCACATCCAGACACAAGCTAATAGGCCTCATGGATGCCTACTTGGGATACAATCATATCTGAATGAGCCCCAAGGATGAAGAACACACTTCTTTTATAATAGAATAAGGGACGTGTTGTTACAATGTTACACCCTTTGACTTGAAGAATATAGGTGACACATACGAGCGGATCATAAATAAAATGTTTGAGGCCTAAATTAGTCGAGATATGGAGGTATATGTAGACAACATGTTCATCAAAAGAAAAATCACTGACAGCCATATCCACGACCTTAACGAGGCCTTTGGAGTGTTCTGAGTGTACCAAATAAAGTTAAACTCGGCCAAGTGCATTTTCAGAGTATCCTTTAGGAAGTTCTTGGGTTTCATCGTCTCTCAGCGAGGGATTGAGGCAAACCCCAAGAAGATAAAGGCAATGATGGATATAAGCCGCCGTTAGAAGCTCTCTGAGAGACTTGCAGTGTTCTCCCGCTTCCTATCAAAATCCGTAAAAAAATGCCTCCCCTTCTTCAAGGCCTTGAGAGAGACGAAGGCAAATGACTTTCAATAGATGTCTGACTATCAGGTAGCCTTCCAATAGTTGAAGGAATATTTGGATAGTCCCCATCTCTTGACGTTATAGAAAGAAGGCGACAAGTTGTGTTTGTACTTGGAAGTTTCAAATGTGGCACTAAGCTCGATCCTAATTCGGCAGCAATCAAATGTACAACGATTGGTCTATTACATTAGTAAAACTTTGGCGAATATTGAGACCCATCACACACATACTGAAAGGATCGCACTTGCACTCGTCTATCAGCCAAAATACTGCGGCCTTACTCCAGACACACAAAATCGTGATCCTGACTGATTAACCCTTGAAGGGAATCCTGCAGAAACTTGTATGACTAGATAGCTCATCAAATTAGTCATCAAATTGGGTGAGTTTGATAAAAATTTCAAGCCAAGGCCGGCTATTAACAGGCAGGCCCTGATAGACTTCATTATTGAAATCATGACCCCAATTTTGGACACCCTTAGTCCCGGTGAGGCTTCCCACCAGCTGGAGGAGGCTCTAGTCTAGACCTTATACGTGGACGGGTCATCAACACAAACTGGTAGCAAAGCCGAAGTGGTCCTAAGGACCCTTGATGGGTTGGAGATAAGGTACTCGTTGAAACTCGGATTCTCGGCCACTAATGATATCGCTGAATACGAGGCCTTGCTCACTGAATTTCGATTGGCAAGGGAATGCTTGGCGAGGCATTTGACCATTTCTAGCAACTCAAAACTGATTGTTAACTAGGTCCGTGGAAGTTTTGAGGTGTCGAGCCCTCTAATTGCGAAGTACCTCACTAGAGTAGGGAGCATGATCGAGAAGTTTGACAAAGTTGAGATAGTGCACATCCCAAGGACAGACAACTAAAAGGCCGATCAGCTGATGAAGGTCGTGACGATAAGAAACCCAAAGCAATACTCGAGAGATATGTCGGAAAGTCTTGACCTCTCCAAGTATAAAAGAGTCCGAGTAAGAAGTGCTATAAGTTTCCAACAATGAAGGCTGCATATCTCCCTAATGGAAATATATCACAAACGGCACCCTGCCGGAAAACCTAGAGGATGCCAAACACATGAAAAAGATGGTTGGTTGGTACACTGTCATGGACGAGAGGTGGTACCGTCGAGGGTACATCACCCTATATATGCGGTGTCTCACGCTGAAAGAAATCAACTACACACTAAGCAAAGTGCATCTTAGAATCTATGGGTCACACATTAGAGGTAAGAATCTCGCCTTCAAGATAATGCGGCAGGGCTACTATTGACCAATGTTGAAGAAAGACGCCATGGACTTCATGAAGAAGTGTGAGAACTACTAGCTCCACGGTAACATGTCCCATCGACTGCCCATGGAGCTAAGAACCCTTCAGGCCCCTTAGTTATTCACATAATGGGGGCACGACATACTCGGTCCCTCCCCATCCCGTCTAGATAGAGAAAGTTCATCATAGTTGGCATTGACTACTTCATAAAGTGGGTTGAAACCTTTTCGCTAGCTAGGATCATTGAACAAAATGCAATAAAATTTATTTGGCAGAGTATCATTTGCAGATTTGGGATTCTTGAGGTCATCATGATTGATAATGGAACCCAATTTACCAATAAATGCTTCACCAAATATTATACAAGATTGGGCATCTTGTTGGTTCATACCTCCATTGCCTATCTACAAGCGAAAGGGTAAGTAGAGGTCACTAACTGAGCCCTACTACACGGGCTGAAAACCAAGTTGAAAGACATTGGTGGCTCCTGAGCAGATGAGCTACCTTTCGTGTTAGGATCATACCAGACGATGCCAAAGAAGCCAACCTGTGAGACGCCCTTCAGACTATACTATGGGACTGAAGCAATCGTGTCAGAGGAAATTAGACTTCCCAGCCTCCAAATTGAGGGTTTTGATCTGCTCAATAACTCTTAGTGACTCAGAGAGTATCTCGACCTATTTGAAGAAGCCCGAGACGTGGCCAAAATATGCATGGCAGCCTATCAATAACGGGTCACCCGATACTATAACAAGATTGTGAAAGTCCGCCAATTTGGAGTCAGGAACCTAATTCTGAGTAGCATAGAGGCCACGAGAAAAAACAATAATAGGAACAAGCTCTCATTGAATTGGAAAGGCACATTCATTGTCTCAATGATTCTCTGGAATAGCGTGTACAAGCGGCGCACCTAAAACGGCAAATTGGTCCTAAGGACATGAAACATCGTCCACCTTAAGAGATATTACCAACAACTTCACGCCAAACCCAAGTAGGTAGGGCTTTGACAGGAAGGGTTGGGGGCTCACCGCCCACATCAACACCCTCCTCCAAGACATGGTCGACTGAAGAAGGTAGGGCAAAAGCCAACCCGTAGACGACTTGATGATCCCTTGCATCCTCTCCACCATGGTTAGGCCCAGCTTGGTAAAGGAAGAAGAAGTAGAGCTCGGCAAAACTGCCTGCCATTGGGATGCACTCTCAAGGAAGCCACAGATGTACAGTGATCCAGCCTTCTTTTTGGGCTGAATGTGTGGTTGAGTAGTCGCACTCGCCCCCTCCAAGAACGACTCACATTTTGCTCACGCAAGAGCCTCAGCAAACAGTAGGTGGTTTCTCTTATTGAATGAGTTAACATTTGCCTAGACTAACTTCATCAATTGCCTTTTCAAGTCCTCCTCCTGGCTCAAAACTTTACTGATGAAAGACGCTGACACATTGCCCCACTCATCGGAAGAGGCCCAATTGGAGGGGACCTCCAAATAGAAGAATTGATCCTTCCAGTTCTTCACGGAGTTAGGGATCCTTCCACTTATCTAGAAAGTTGAGTGGAAGGACAACGAAATCCAATATGTATTCTGGAAAAACCAGAATATCACTTTCACAGTCATATCATCCAAGGTCCACCCGTAGTGTTGAAATAACATGCAAAGATAGCATAGCTACCACACGGCATTGATATGGAACTACACGATCGGGATGCCTAAGGACACCAGAACCTCATACAATTCTTGCACAAAGGGAATGCGAAGGCCACTCTTCTGGTGGGCCTCGTAGATGGTGATGAACCCATGTGGAGGAAAGCAGGCTCTATTAGCCTTTGCCAGCACCCCAAATAGAATTGTGCTCGGGATTCCATACTGCACATACAAGGCGACAATTTCGGTTCCAGTAAGTACCAACTGAATCGTGCCAACACTAGAAGGAGCCATGGAGGTAAACCTGGGGGAAAGTGATTCAAATCGTAAAGATAGAATGCGAGAAAGTGGTGACGGTTCAATGCTTATATAGTGAGTGCCTAGATGCTAAAATGGCATCGCTAAGAAAATATTCAAAGGACGCACGCCATGATGGCCACGACACGGGCCCACACCGTGAGGTGTTGAGGCACATTAGTCATCCAGTGTTAGAAATGATGGCTTGACGCTGTGCCTTCTTGCACAGATGGCTGACCCCTAGCAAGATTGGATGGGTCGAGCGGCGAAGCAACATAGGTTCCAAGATCAAGACGCTCTGCTCCCTGAAATGACAGACTAGTGGTGCACGGTCCAAATGGACCGGAGGCCTATTTGAGTGGCCCATGTCTAGATCCAGCACTCAAGATGGTCCACAGTGGGTCAAGACCGCCGAAAAACCAGGCCGTCAATAGCCCTAGCGGTCTATTTAACAAATGCCCAATAACAAAGAGGGCAACATTTGAATGCTTCACCTGCTCACATTGCAAAATGAGAAAAAAGAAAAAGAGCCAAGTGATAAAAATAAAAGTACTTGATAGTTTCATTCACTAATTCTTTTCACAAAGTATAAAAGCCTTCAACAATAAAAAGAAAATAAATAGTAAATGTACATGGAACGATGGTCTAACTATAAAAACTCTGCTCCACTGTAACAAACTCCCAAAGGTAAGCTAGCATGCTTACCCTTGGAAAGAATGCTTGAATAGGAGGCTGACGTGCACCGTACGAACGGAGAGGTGTGGCTCTTATGCACTGCTGGTCTTGAAGAGCCACAGCAGAAGACCAACTGTCTTAGAAACATGTCATCGCCCAGGGGGAGGCAACAATGAAAGGAAAGCCTTGGCCCACCACGACCGAAAGATAGAATCGGCACCAGGACGGACGTGAAAATGGGTAACCAAAACGGTTCTCCATGTGAAAAGGAGTAGCCAAAGTAGACCACCCGTGCATCCCGGGATATTGCCTCAAATAGTGGAGGTGAGCTTCCTTCGATCCCAGCCACAAATAACGCAGGGTCTGCATCAACTTCAAACCCTCACGCCACTCAACCGACGAAAGCAAGGCGTGATGCAAGGCATAATGAGCCCCTCCATTTATTTATAGCACGTAGAAGGACTGACTTGCCATTAAATGTCAAAGATTTCCCACGCCAACGTAATCTGTAGAGAATCATCAGGTGTAGAGATTCAAGCCAAAATCGACTGGACAGTGAATCAGAAGGCCACCTGGGGAAGGAGCGAACGAGAAAAATGACAAATAACATCATATCAATGAACATACCAGGGGTTGAAAAATCAAACCTTCCAATAGGGGATCTAGTGATGAATATGGTTGTAAATGGACCGGCTCAGAGGCAAGGCCTGCAGTTGAGTGGAGGGCCCAGAGGATTGCACCCAATGACTCGCTCTCGCGAAGGCCCAAGACCAAGCAGTAGAGTGGTCAATCTAGGCGGGTTGACTCAAGACCAACCAACTGAAAACGGGCAGTGAGGGCCGCCTCACAGCACCTTGTTCGTGGGAAGAACTTGCCAAAATTGCCTCGAGATAGCTCAACGGATATCCTTCGTATATTGCCTACGATCGCACAACCTCTTCCAAAACGACAACGGTGATCCAGCAGATCTCTTCCAATGGCAATTGTCGTAATTGCCACCTCCAACATCGCTGCAAAAAAGAAAGAAATCTTCTCAACAGGCCACAGTTACCATAATAGGCACCCACAATCCCGGTGATAGCTTGTCAAATCTACGTGGACAGCTCTCGGCCAGCCTTAGTGCCTAAGCAAGGCTGAGATGGCTCAAGCGCTATAACTACCCCGTCGCTCTTCGCTCTTATGGGTTGGGGATATGCACACTTGCAGGCCTATAAAGGAACGGCTCTTTGACCAAAAAGCTTCCAAGAAGTCTCTCACAGCTCTTATAAATGCCTCGTCTGATTTGAAGGACACATCAGTTCCAATTTAAAGATTTGGATTATTATTGATAATAAAAATTGTCTTGGACAAAGACATTATAATTATATATACTGAATACTTATCATTAAAGTTATGGATTTGTATATGTTATATTACATGGAATGAATTATATC
>JAODPA010078477.1:0-27441 GCA_025585075.1 Nepenthes mirabilis | reverse complement strand
TTGTGAATGATGGATAGTTGTGTGCTTGTTATGGATGATTATATAGGGTTGTATTTTTGGATTTTTCATCCTATTACAAAGGAGACTCTGCCGAAATTTCTGCAGAAGTCTTGCCTTATGTTTTAGACCGTTAATGGTATTGCTGTTTTGACGGAAGTTTTTGAGGACAAAAAAAAATTTGTTCCATCACAAGTGACGAAACAGGTCGTATTCCCTGAAATGACCATCCGTTAATGTGTCAATCTTAAATTCTATCTCGTAAACTCTAAACAAAGTCATCTAAATTTATTGCCTAAAAATTCTTATCATACACAGGATCACAAACAGCCAGACTACTTAAGTAGGACTTAACTCGGACGACTGAGGTTCTCAGTCGGCCTTTACTTGGTCGATCACCTCTTGACCGGCCATAGGTCTAGGTCGGTTGGCCTGATACATATGAGATGCCACTAAAAATCAAAATTACTCAAGCCATATAATTTCAGTGGAAGCAGACAATTTTCCAGAATGTTTACAACACAGCAGAAGTCATAATACAAAGTCTCCAAAATGACTAAAAATACATAAAGTTGATCAAGACTACGATATAAATCTAGATCCATCCTCCTGCCCAACCAGACCGCCCAACTCTAATCTTTCATGTCCGCATACACTCTTGGTCATCTGAGAGTAAGAAAATAGTAAGGAGTGAGCAACAGCTTAGTAAGGTACCCATGTAGAAAACATACGTATATGATTTCAAAACAAAATCTATATGACTAGAACATGAGCACCGGCATGCAAGAGTATAAAACATGTGTGACGGAATGGATCCTAATCCTTATAGGACCCCTCCGTCAGACAGATACAGAACAGAATTCATTATTTAAAATATTTAACATATGCAGAAATTTTTGCAGAGCCTATAAAAATTTAGGTAAGTTTCCTCTATATCTAGACTAGAACCAGATGTACAACCTAAATATATATAACCTGTATAGAGCACACTCAATATCTAAACCTCAGACTTATGACCACAACACAATTACAGGACCATTACAAGTACACAGCTAACCAAGTATCATAATTCCCATCCTATAACACACATAGAACAGATCACATATGCCATCCATGGCATATTTTAACATTCTTAACTACTATATTAGAATCATATGAGAGATGCCATCTAGGACTTGTACCAAAACTAGAAAACATATAGCGGAAGTAACTATATCCTTAACAGAAACCTATGGAAGTATAAATACAGTTCTGATAGAATATAATACATATCATAACCGTTTATATATAATCTTCCTTCAAGATCAAGATATTTACAATAACATCATCACAGTCCTAAGTCTTCAGAAACTCTAGGGCTCCAGATCTTTCTCGCTAGCTCTAATTAGGCTTGATCATGTAGCATCTTTTCTATATCCTTATCTGGAGGGGAGAAAACTAAACAATGAGTCGAAACCCAGCAATGTACTAAAATGTATAGAATATAATGCTCTCAAGTAGAATATAATGCAGTAAGGCGGATACAGTTGCATATAATCATAAATGTGATAAGGCATTAATTACGAAAATATTAGTAGAATATAAATGTAGAAGATCATAGAACATATATGAGAAGCATGAGAAAAGTATTAATCCACATGAACAGGTCTCAGTAATCTTTATTTATGCTTTCATGTAAAACATATATTCATTAGAACAGAAAGCTACAATAACATTAGGAAAACATAAGCATTCATGGAATAAAGATAAAGCAAAATGCTATTTAAACATGCGTCGGAAATCAAGAATCGGTATAATCATGCTTCGATAATCATAAATCGGTAAAATATGCTTCAGAAATCAAAAAATAGTATTAATTCTATAAATTCTAGAAAATTCCTTTTACTATCAGGATGACCACACTAGTAGACCCTACTAGCCGAGGGAATAAGTAATCGAAGATAGATTGTGTTCACTCCACACAATCCAAAGCCAGTAAAGTTATCCTTTCTCATGGGATTTTAGAACGGTGATGTCGACCGGTAATAGTAACTACCCTCTATGTTGTTGCCCTGAGGAAAGGCGGACCACGGATAACTCCATGGATAGAGTTATTCTTAATTACCACCATAACATTCTAAGGCATGTCGAAGAACCTTACCTGACTGTATATCAATCTTAGGTCCTAAATTACAACATTGTAAAGCTTATAATCTATCATTCTTCAGAAAATCAATTAGAATCTCATGGTTAACTATTCATTATGTTTTAGTAATTCTCAATAACTCAACAGTGCAGTTCCATATAAAATTTTCAGTTACAAATCATTATATGGGCATGATCTCGTTACAGATTAGTTTTTATATATCAGAAATTTTGGATTAAAACCGTTAAATCTCTTCATTTTCGTGCTTAGGGTTTCACCAAAACTTCCGAACGATAAGCAAACACCAAACACAAGTATTTTCATGAAATCAGAAATATATTTAGTAGTATATATAAGTAAACATGAAATCTATCCGATTAATCAAGAGAAACGGGCATTACTTACAGTAAACATGCAAAACCATAGATTTAGAGCATAAATACAATATTTGAGACAATAAAATATTATAAAAACGGTAAATAATGTCCGAAGTATACTTGCCTGAGCTCAATCTACCTTATTCTTACTCTGATCGGAGTGGATCGGAAGATTTTTTCCTTTCCTTCTCTTCCCTCTCCTTCCCTTTCTCCTTTCCACTCGCTGCTCTATAATTGTTCTCTGCCTAAAATCCCCGAAATCCCATTTAAAATTGTGAGGTTCCAGGTTAAAACTATAATAATTAGAAGGTAATTAAGTTAACATAGGTATATTGTGCTCAAAAAGGTGTTGGAGAATCAGATTAAAAAGTTCAAAGAATCGGAATCGGTAAATCGTGAACGAAAATTGTAAACCGTGAAATGTTACCTTGTAAATAAGATTTTGGGTTTTAAATTATGATAATCATGACTTATTAAGGTTATATAATTAAAAATAAGGTCAAAGGATGTGAAAGATTGGGTTAGAATTATCAAAATGGGTCCCGAACGGTGAAAACGCGACGTAGGCTTGCTGCAGGCTTGCCGTGGGCCAGACCCATGCCGTGTGCTCGAGCGCACCTATCAAGCCCAAAATCCAGATTTGCACGCGCTGGCCGCGCCCTCGCCGTGCGCTCGAGCAGACCATGGCCGAATGCTTACGCTCGCCGCGCGCTCGCCACGCGCTTGAGCACAAGTTTGTTTTAAAGCTGCGTCGTGGTTCTTTTTTCTCATTTTTCCCAACAGCCCAGAAGCTTCTGGGGAGAGAGAGAGCACCGATTCTAGTGAGAGAAGGGAGGAGATCGAGGCCGTAGAGTCCAAATTCGTCCGAGAGCTAGTTATAAAGGTGAAAGCATGCGTCGAGGTAAGTGTTCTCATACTTACTTCTCGTTCCCTTTCGATGTTTTGCTTGATTTTATTGGGTATTCTTGTGTCGATACCCACTATAAATGTTAGAATCATAAAACCCAAGATTAGTGACCAAGGAATATGTAGTTATTTGTCCGAATCATGTCCGATCCACTCGGTTTGGTTTCACCGAAACCCTAACCCACGAAATTGGGGATTTTCCATTTTCCTTCCGTGTACCATGAAATTGACCACAAAATGTGAATCCCCACGTCCCAGTGATGTACATATGTCAGCCGCGGGTTCGATTTCGCATGTCTCGACCCGTTTGCGGCGTCCGAGCCCTCTAAACGGGCGCTGACACTGTTCACCCGAGACCCAAGGGGGAAATTGCATGCTTTTACCTTCATAAAATATTGAAATGACTTTAGAATATGAATCCCCGCATCCCAATTGTATGTACATATCGACCGGATGTCCGATTCTGCAAGATTCGGCCCGTTCGCGGCATCCAGGAGCTTTAAAAGTCCCCTGTTACTATTCATCCAAAAATGAATGGAAAAATTGCATGCTTCCATCATCGTATTATGTTAAATGGAGCTCAAAATATGAATCATCGTGTCCCAATTGTGCGAACGTATCCACCGGACGTCCAATCTCACAAGTATCGAACTGTTTGCGGCGTCCGATGCTCTAAAAGAAGCTTGACACTGTTCACTCTAAATGAAATGGGAAATGTACATGTTTTGCCCTTATTTAACTGTTATGAAAGTGATGTCTAATTGTTTCAATGTAATGTAAGCTCCAAAATGTGTATCCATGTGCCAGAAGCAAGGGAATGAGTCCCGGAGGCTTCTAAATGATATGTGATCATCAGAGGTAAGAAATCCTAATCTCCCTCGTGAACTTGGAATGATTTGTTAAGAATAGGGGAATTGAGTCCCACAGTAAGTTGTGAACCAAGCAAGTAAATGGAAGGGAATCCACATTGTGCAATGTTATGGAATGATCTCCTGGATGGAGATGTATGTGATGGGAATGGGACTTTCCGAATTGTAAATGTGTATGGCAAATGTGGATTTTTCTCTCCAAGTGTTGGAAATAATCTCAAAACTAGGACCATGATTTATAGGGATAGTAGTCTTTAGCTTACCATATCCATCGCGGTGTGAACTTAGGGAATACTTTGCCATGTATTTTGGCCGCTCGTGGGAGCAGGTGATGTTCGTGGTACGCCTTAAGATACTACTGTGGAAGAACGAGAAACTGCCTGGTCCCCGGGGGATATGGCGAGATTGAGATGGCCGAGTGTTGCAGGCCTAAAATGTTGCCGATGGTCGAGTGCTGCAGACCTAAAATATAACCGGCCTTTTAGAATGTGTGGCAGGCACATTCCTTTCCTTGTCCTCTCACATCGTTGGTTAGTACGACCTACTAGCTCGGGTCCGCAAAGATGATGTAAAATAAAAATGATTAATGCATAACCAATGTAACTGTGAGAATCTAATGATCCTAGATCTCCCCGGTTTCCCTCTCAAGATTCATAACTGTTGAGAGTACATGTGTTTCCCCCTTTCAATTATTTCTTTTATTGCTTTCTACTATGAGATGTGACTTATGATTAACTTTGCTGAGCTGTAGGCTTACTCTTACTGTTTATCTTTTCAAATGAGAACACTTAGCCGGCGCCAGATTAGTTAGAGTAAGGAGAGAGACTTGCATGAAGTGGTTAGCTGGACGTCAAGTGCATTAAAGATTTGGTCATATTGTTGTAATGGAAAGTAACAGCCACTCATGGATAAAGGTGGCTTCTTATTATATTATGGTTTTGTTATGCTTTCGCAAGTTTTGATGACTTAGTTACACTTCTGCATTTATGTTGATGTTTTGAGCTTTGTTTTATTTTAGATGGCATCTCTCTAGATCTAATACGGTAGATAGGAGTACTGTGTTGAAGCCATAGATGATATGGAAGATGTTGTGATCCTATCCATTGTATTGTTGGCTTTGTGTTAACTATTTTAGTTAGATGTGTGCTTATTCAGGATGTATTTGAGCAGGTTGTATTTTTTTATTTTCGTCCAATTATAGAGGAAACTCTGTCAAAATTTCTATTGAATCCATAAATATTCATTATGAACTTTGGTTTATGTTACCAATGACGGAGATTATTCAATGAAGAATAATCCAGTCCGTCACAGTTGGTATCAGAGAAAAAGAGATACCTTAGGTTTGATCTGAATCTTATGTAGAAGTTTAGGCTAGATTAAGATTGATCGAATAAGTAAATAAAGGTGTTTGGTGACTAAGCTAGTCTGGGTAGTTTTGGTTACCCCTATCCCAATGACTTAGGCTTGCACTAAGTTAAGAGTGATGAATTAGTTCAGTTAGCTAGTTTTTGTGTCCCAGCTAGTGTTCAAAGAGTGACTTAATGTGAAATGTCTCAATCTTAAGGAAATATTAGTAGTGGCTCTTAGACGGGGACTACTAATATTAGTGATTGGTTGTAGGGTCGAGAGGAAGATGGTGTGTAGAGACACCTTAGTGTTAGAATTTGATTGGTATCAATTGGGTTCTGAATTGATTAGTGTTGATTTGAGGTCTAGGTTAATTAATCTTGACTTGAGGTTTAAGTTCGATTGGCTGTGGATTGAAGTCCTTGGACTAGTAATTCGTTAAGAAGGGTTGCCTGATCAACCTAGCAAGTGTAATGAATAGGGTGGAGCCATCGGCTCGAGATTGGTATGACTGGAGTAAATTTCAGGTATATCAAGTCCTAGGATGACAATTCATGATTGTTTTGGAAAAATGCTTAAGTGTTTGGACTTTTGGGTAGCCTTTGGTTATATTGAGGTTGACGATGTGGATTTTTAGACTTAAGATGGCATTGCGGTACCCCATGTCTGGTAGAAGGTATGGCATGTTGCCCCATGTTAGATAGGAAGTGAAGTTGACCTCGGTTTGTTGACATGAAGAAGATCACGGGTCTTGAGGATTAAGAGGTATTATCCTATATGCTTATGGAAGCTTTAAGGATGAATACTTGGTTTTGATGAGACTATCAGGAGCATGTTTCAATAATGGTTGGTTTGATTGTAAGATTTAGGGATGTCCTTATCCATGGATGGACGACAAAGAGGTTTAGTGTTTTACATCAGGGTTCTAAGGTATTAACTAAAAGTATTAAGTGCCACCTGTCGCGATAAGAGATAAGGCCCTTGGGCTTAATATTATAATCTGGTGTTGTTTTGGGGATTCCAAACCTATGTTTGCATTGTATTTTGAGTCATGTGTAACTGGGAGACCTAAGCTTTGTAATAGCGGTAAAGGTGACCTAGTACTTGGAAGGACAAAAGACATATCAAAGTGGATGTTTATGTACAAATCTTGGAATGGAATTGTGTGATTTTGGGTATAAACTTTAGTCAGCTAAGGTACCAAGTCTTAATTTGATCTTAATAGTAGTTCGGTGGGCGAACTGCAGTGCGATTACTGTTGGATCAGTAAAGGATGACATCTGGCAATCGAGTTGTGGGATCTAAGGCATAGGTTTGAATTGATCAAGGTATCAAGAGATTGATGACGTCTTCCTGTGGAACATTCAATGAGAATCTGCGTTAAGTCTAATTAGAATATGCGGCCATATCTTGAAGTTATTTTGTTGTCATTGAGGGGCTTTGGCCGTGTGACTATATGGGGATGATTATAAAAGGAAGATTAGGTTGACTTATCTGTTGACCGATAATTCGAGGTTGTGTCGAAATCGACGGTGATCATTGAGAGTTCCATGCAGAGTCGTGGAAGTATAGGCTTTGGTATCATTGTAAAATACCCTAGAACTTTCGAGGTAGATATGACAGACCGATAAGGTTGTTCATGAATTTTAAAATTGGGGTGGCCTAGGAGATTGATGATTTATCAAACGAACCTTATGAATGGATAAGTGAATTACGTGGGCCATTGTAAAGGCTTGACGACTTCTAGGATCGATTTGGGTCCATAGCGTGTTAATTGTGGATCAATGGAAGTGGTAGCCCCAGTGGTATTCGGGATGAGGATATGGCCACTATGAAGTCCAGAAAATGCCGTTTGGGTTTTGTACGTCCATTGGTGTTTTATGAAATTTTATGGGTTGGATCTTTTGGCCATATTCAGGACCGTGTTGAGGTGACTTCATAGATAAATTCAAAGGAATGCTAGTATAGGAAATACCCTGTTAGGCTTGTAGCTCTTTGGTAGCATTATCTTGGGATCTATAAGATTTTAAGTGATGGCTATTGCAAAGACCGATTAATGTCATGAAAGCGTATGGTCATCTTGGGTCTAACCGAAGTTATTAAGTAATCTGACAAGTATTCTTCGAGGACTACAATTCAAGTGAGACATTTGGCTTGGAGAGATTCGTAATTGTTAGAACGAAAGATAAACGGTAGTTTTCGGAGATCGGATGGGGGTAATTGACGTTCATGTCATTTTGGTTGATCCCTGATGGGTCTGGTAAGTTATCGTGGAATGTAATGCCTCTGAGAAACATTAAGGTTATGTTACTGTCACGTCATGATAGGTGGATACCCTTGATTTAAGTGGGGGAGAAGTTCATGATTAGTGTTACCCCATATGTAAGTCAGAATTAGCAATTAAAGTCTCCGCTTTGAGAACTTATGGCTTTCTCTTTGAAGATAGTCATTACCTGAAGTTTTAAGAGCCAAAATAGTTTCACCATTAAAAAGGATGATCATATGATATTGCATGTGGACAAACCTATTTAAAGGTTGAGAAAGTGAACCTCGGTGTTTTTGTTGGGAAAGCAAGCATCAATGTTGGCAATTGATGCTACGATTCATTGGACTTGTATGTCTTTAAAGTTTCATAGGAGATATGAAAGATGAATCGTGAGTAAGTCCAAATGACTGGGTGATAGGATGCCATGTTCTTGAATTGGGAGACAAAACCGTATTCGATGTTTGGGAGCTAGGAGTTCATGAAATATGAAGTCCTTATGATTTGTTTCAAGACGATTAGGGCGACCCACTTATTGTAATCATAGAAAACGTGTTCGGCTGGCATCAGTTGGCTTATTGGTATGCCAATGGGATCTTGAGGTTACTAAGTAATTGGGATCTTAAGATTCTCGGTAATATTTAAAGTTATGTTGACTTTTCGGGTGATCGTTATGACTGTAACTCAGAATGTGGCTGTAGTTTGAGGATTGTGGAATTGTCTTCATAGTATGACTATGCTAGAACTGTTTTAATCAGAGTAGCGCAGCGTAAGCGTTGTCAACCCATGGCTCAGAGATTTAAGAATAAGGTTGAAGTCCCTGTGGTCAAATTCGTTAGGAGCTTGGAATGAACTGAAGTGGAAGTTCATTGGATTCGTTTGAAGTATCGGATTAAATTGGAGAAATGGCCAGCATTATGGTAGGTCGCTTTTGAAATTCGAAGGATCGTCATAAGGTCTTCCTTGTATTGATGGTTGAAAAAACCAGTAAGTGTCTAGGTTGAGCCACTCTTAGAGGCTAAGGATTTGTTTTGTGATGAGGATTAGAATGATTCAAATGCTTGAGGTTTCCTAGAATAATCGTTGTCTGAGGGAATGATTTCTGGACGCGAGAATGATTAGCCGTGATTATGGGAATTTGTGATTCGTTAAATTTCGAGGACGAAAATTTTATAAGTGGGGGAGAGTTGTGAGGTTTCGAGTTAAGATTATAATAATTAGAAGGTAATTAAGTTAGCATAGGTATATTGTGGTCAAAAAGGTGTGTGAGAATCGGATTAAAAAGTTCAAAGAGTCAGAATCGGTAAATCAAGAACGAAAACTATAAACCATGAAATGTTACTTTGTAAATAAGATTTTGCGTTTTAAATTATGATAATCATGACTTATTAAGGTTATATAATTAAAATTAAGGTCCAATGATGTGAAATATTGGGTTAGAATGGTCAAAACGGGTCCCGAACGGTGAAAACGCGACGTAAGCTTGCTGCAGGCTTGCCGTGGGCCAGACCCGCGCCCTCCGTGCACTTGAGCCCACCTATCGATCCCAAAATCTAGATTTTCCCGCGCTCGCCGTGCGCTCGAGCCGACCATGGCCGAATGCTTGAGCTCGCCGCGCGCTTGCCACTCGCTCGAGCGCAAGTTTGTTTTAAAGCCGCGTCGTGCTTCTTTTTCCTCATTTTTTTCACGAGCCCAGAAGCTTCTAGGGAGAGAGAGAGCACCGATTCTAGTGAGAGAAGGGAGGAGATCGAGGCCGTGGAGTCCAAATCCGTCCGAGAGCTAGTTATAAAGGTGAAAGCACACGTCGAGATAAGTGTTCTCATACTCACTTCTCGTTCCGTTTCGATGTTTTGCTTGATTTTATTGGGTATTCTTGTGTCGATACCCACTATAAATGTTAGAATCATAAAACCCAAGATTAGTGACCAAGGAATATGTAGTTATTTGTCCGGATCATGTCCGATCCACTCGGTTTGGTTTCACCGAAACCCTAACCCACGAAATTGGGGATTTTCCATTTCCCTTCCGTGTATCATGAAATTGACCACAAAATGTGAATCCCCACGTCCCAGTGATGCACATATGTCAGCCGCGGGTTCGATTTCGCATGTCTCGACCCATTTGCGGCGTCCGAGCCCTCTAAACGGGCACTGACACTGTTCACCCGAGACCCAAGGGGGAAATTGCATGCTTTTCCTTCATAAAATATTGAAATGACTTTAGAATATGAATCCCCACATCCCAATTGTATGTACATATCGACCGGATGTCCGATTCTGCAAGATTCGGCCCGTTCGCGGCATCCGGGAGCTTTAAAAGTCCCTTGTTACTGTTCATCCAAAAATGAATGGGAAAATTGCATGCTTCCATCATCGTATTATGTTAAATGGAGCTCAAAATATGAATCATCGTGTCCCAATTGTGCGAACGTATCCACCGGACGTCCGATCTCACAAGTATCAAACCGTTTATGGCGTCCGATGCTCTAAAAGAAGCCTGACACTGTTCACTCTAAATGAAATGGGAAATGTACATGTTTTGCCCTCATTTAACTGTTACAAAAGTGATGTCTAATTGTTTCAATGTAATGTAAGCTCCGAAATGTGTATCCATGTGCCAGAAGCAAGGGAATGAGTCCCAGAGGCTTCTAAATGATATGTGATCATCGGAGGTAAGAAATCCTAATCTCCCTCGTGAAGTTGGAATGATTTGTTAAGAATAAGGGGATTAAGTCCCACAGGAAGTTGTGAACCGAGCAAGTAAATGGAAGTGAATCCACATTGTGCAATGTGATGGAATGATCTCTTGGATGGAGATGTATGTGATGGGAGTGGGACTTCCCGAATTGTAAATGTGCATGGCAAATGTGGATTTTTCTCTCCAAGTGTTAAAGCTAATCTCGAAACTAGGACCATGATTTATAGGGGTAGTAGCCTTTGGCTTACCATGTCCATCGCGGTGTAAACTCAAGGAATACTTGGCCACATATTCTGGCCGCTCGTGGGAGCGGGTGATGTTCAAGGTATGCCTTAGGATACTACTGTGGAAGAATGATGAACTGCCTGGTCCCCGAGGGATATGGGGCGATTGAGATGGCCGAGTGCTGCAGACCTAAAATGTAGCCAATGGTCGAGTGCGGCAGACCTAAAATGTAGCCAGCCTTAGAATGTGTGGCAGGCACATTCCTTTTCTCGTCCTCTCGCTTCGTTGGTTAGTATGATCTATTAGATCAGGTCCGCAAAGATGATGTAAAATAAAAATGATTAATGTATAACCGATGTAACCGTGAGAATCTAATGATCCCAGATCTCCCCTGTTTCCCTCTCAAGATTCATGACTATTGAGATTACATGTGTTCCCCCCTTTCAGTTATTGCTTCTATTGCTTTCTACTATGAGATGTGACTTATGATTACATTTGTTAAGCTGTACGCTCTCTCTTACTGTTTATCTTTCTAGATGGAAACACTTAGTCGGCACCAGATTAGTTAGAGTAAGGAGAGAGACTTGTTTGAAGAGGTTAGCTAGACGTCAACTGCATTGAAGATTTGGTCATATTGTTGTAATGGAAAGTAACAACCACTCATGGATGAAGGTGGCTTGTTATTATATTATGGTTTTGTTATACTTCAGCAGGTTTTGATCATTTAGTTACACTTTCGCATTTATGTTGATGTTTTGAGCTTTGTTTTATTTTAGATGGCATCTCTCCAGATCTAATACAGTAGATAGGAGTAGTGTGTTAGAACCATGGATGATGTGGCAGATATTGTGATCCTGTGTATTGTGTTGTAGGCTTTATGTTAACTATTTTGGTTAGATGTGTGCTTGTACAGGATGTATTTGAGTAGATTGTATTTTTTTATTTTCGTCCAGTTACAGAGAGAACTCTGTCGAAATTTCTGTTGAATCCATAAATATTCATTATGGATTTTGGTTTATGTTACCAATGACGGAGATTATTCAATGAAGAATAATCCGGTCTGTCACAAAAATGATGGAGAAAGGGGGTCACATGCGCAACACACGACCGGGGCTCAAGCGTCGGTCGGGCGGTTCTCGAGCGCCCGCTCTTACAAATTTTCCCTCGAGCGCACTACTCATAGCCGGGATTGCTCCCGCCTTACCTCGGGAGTGCCTTTGAGCACCACTTGCACATTTCTGTGCTCGATAGCCGCTCGAGCGTCCACCAGGCGCGGGGCCACTTTTTGCCCATTTTGCCTCATTTTACTTTGGAATTAATTTTTTCCCTATATTTAATCCCAATCATGATTATTATCACTATAATTATTTCATAATTATCATGTTTTAGGGATCGAAATCTCACAACATGAATTTAACACATTTTCATGGAAATCGGTTTACTTTAAGTTTGGAAGTCTCCTTTCTTTTTTTTTTCTTTATTATTCTTAGTCATCTTCCCTTCAAAATTGTGATGACCCGAGTTTTGGAATATGATAATGTAACGACCCAAAATATTTAAAAAAAGGAAAATTTTAATCATCAAGTCCGGTCAACGCAAGTTGACCGGAAAACGAAATAAGAAAAGTACATCGGCTTAAGATGGAATCAAGTTGGGCCTTAAGAAGTCTGGATTTCCGGGATAAGAAGAAGTCCGGATTGTATTGATGAAATTCAAGTCTGGATTTCTGGATAAAAAAAAAGAAGTTCGGATTTTCTTAATAAAATGAAGTCCGGATTTCCCTTGGTGATCAGAAGTCCGGATTTCGTTGGAGAAAAGAAGTCCGGATTTAATGAAAATGAAGTCCGGATTTCCTTAGTAAAAACACTCCGGACTTCTGAAGTAAAGAGAAGTCCGGATTTGCTTGAAAGAAAGCACTCCGGATTTTCGAAGTAAAAATGAGTCCGGATTTACTTGAAAGAAGTCCGAATTCCCTTTGTAAGAAGCACTCCAGACTTCCGAAGTAAAAAGAAGTTTGGATTTAATGAAAGGTTGAAGTCCGGTCATAGAAAATAAGGAAGAATATTGGGAAGGAACGGCCATCAATAATTTGGCAATTTCCGAGACTTATTGAAAAACGACCCTCCTTGGAAAGTGTAAGATTATAAATATCACCCTTGGAAAATGTGAAGCCATAAATGATGACCACCTAACCCATGGGCTATAAATAAGGGTTTAAGAATATCAGAAAAAGGCACCTACTAGAAATTCCTAGAAAAGAAAGAGACCGAAGGCTAAGGCAAAGTAGAAAAGGAATTCAGGCAAGATACTCACCCCTGTTTTTAAAGTCCATGATTATGCATGATATTCTTATGAAAGTATATATAGAATGTATAAAGTTTATTCTGTTCCTTTATCTGATATATTGATTAACTTATGTCTCTGCACGTACTGTTTGAATTGTTCGTAATCGCATGTTTAGAAAGGAAGCCTTGTTATTTATAATGTTCGGTTTTATTCTGCTTGAAAACATGATTATTGTCAATTAACTACGATACATGCATGTTTAAGGTAAAGAACTTCAGCCTTAGACGGAACAAGAACTCCTGTAAATGAATTCTGATTTCTGTCGAAAAGATCTATGGTTTTAAGAAAAAGAGCTCCGGCATTTCTAGGAAATAGTACTCCGTCGCTTTTGAAAAAGGACTCCGTCTCATTTTGGAAATGAACTCCGTCGCTTTTGAAAAAGGACTCCGTCCCATTTTGGAAATGAACTCCGTCGCTTTTGAGAAAGGACTCCGTCCCATTTTGGAAATGAACTACGTTGCTTTTGAAAAAGGACTCCGTCCCATTTTGGAAAAGAACTCCGTCCAAAAGAACTCCGGTCATTTATGATCAAAGTACTCCGCCCTCTTTTGAAAAGTACTCCGGTTTTGAAGAAAAGGAAGTCCGGCCTTTACGTATTTAAGAAACACTCCGTCTTTAAAAAGCACTCCGGATTTTAAAGAAAAGACACTCCGATTTTTCGTACTCCGGATTTAGAACTTCGGATTTTAACAGAAATGCACTCCGGATTGAGAGTTTGGATTTTTAATAGAAATCGGACTCCGGCTTTTAGAGTTTTGGATTCTGAAAGAAATTGAATTCCGGAATTGAGAGCTTCGGATTTTGAAATAAAATGAGCTTCAGATTTTATAGCTTCGGATCTTTGAAAAGAAAAGCACTTCGTTCAGTTATGAAAAAGAACTCCGGCCTTCTGTTTGAAAAAGACCTCCGGCCTACAGTAGAAAAAGAGAACTCAGGCTTTTTACTTCGTCCTTTTATTTTGAAAAGAACTCCGGCCTTGAAGAAAAACAACTCCGGCTTTTAAAGAACTCCAAATTTTGAATTACGGCTTTCGTTGAAGAAAGAGCTCCGGCCTTTGAAAACTGCCGTAATAAAAGAACATCGTCTTTTGAAAAGAGCTCTGCCATGAAAAGAAGCACTCCGTCTGTTAAAAGAAAAGAGCTCCGTCCGTTTAGGAAAAGGTACTCTGTCCATTTTAAAAGAAGCACTCCGTCCCTTTTGAAAAGAAAGGCACTCCGTCCCTTTTAAGAAAAAGAACTTCGGACTTTGTTAAAAATGTACTCCGTCCTTTATGAATAAAGAACTCCGGTTTTAATGATCTTTGAATTAAAGAAACGAACTCCGGCTTTGATTAAAGAAACGAACTCCGGCTTTGTAAGAAAAGAACTACGGCTATATAAAAGAACTCCGATTTTATGTAAAAGAATTTTGGCTTTGTAAGGCACTCCGGTATTGATAAAAGAAGTTCGGCTTAAAGAACTCCGGCCTCTGCATGAAAAGAACTCCAGCCTATGTATATATGAACATGGAAAAATGCATGGATTACGGACAGCAAGTGGAACTCTTCCGACTTTTGATCTATGATGATTGACCAATAAAGAACACGAACCAAGAACCGAGTTTCCATTAAGCTTGCTGTTAAAGATGGATGAAGGATATTGGAGTGACACTCGAGGATGCCTCTTGGGCCACGAGAGGGGACCTTTTGGTGGCATAAGAACTATGGACTATGGCCCCGTATGCCGGGTTAAAGGCATTACCTCCCGCCCCGGGGAGCATAATGAGGGGATACGGCTTTACGTTGTGGGGTAGCACACAACCCGTCCTCGATGTTGTCCGCTCCCGTCCGCTCCCTAAAGAAGATATGAATTCCGAACAATGTTGATGAAATTTTCGAAGACAAGATGAAAAGAATAAGAACTGAAGAAGAAACGACATGATGATTTTCTTATGCTATGCTATATTATGAAATTATGTTTATGTTTATGTTTTCTGCATGTGAGTATCCTGCTGAGCTTTGTAAGCTCATTCTTGAAATTTTTCAGATAACAAGCTTATGGAGGATGAAGTTGAGTAGAATCCTATGGTGTAGCTGAGTGGTTAAGCTGGTCGGAGCAGATTTTTGATAGCTTTGTTTATTTTGTTTGAGGAGACTTGTAAAATTTATTCCGCTACTTATGAATGTTAGTATATTTCCGTGAAACTTTGGGATTAATGAAGTTATGAATTTCTAGTATGCATCTCAGGTTTGAAATGAAGAAAAGAAAAGAAAAATTTTTATGTTCACCTTTATATCTTTTTATTTGTTTATTTGCAAGGACTTTGGATTTGACGATGGCTTTTAATGGTATTAAAAGTCGGGTCGTCACAGATAATTAGGGTATAATTGAATTAATAATGATCAAAGATTATATTTAGAATGTGAAAAATTGAGTTCGAAAGTAAAAAAAGGAAGTGGGCCCTGTAAGGTATCGATTTTTAAGATATGATTAATATGGGTCATGAGGTTTCAAATTTCCAAAATATTGTAATTGGAAGGTAATTAAATTGAAATAGGTAAATTGTGGTCAAAAGGTACGGGAGGAATTGGATTGAAAAGTTCAAAGATCTTGAATTGATGAATCGGTAACCGAAGTTGTAAACCAAGAAATGTTAATTTATAAATAAGTTTTTGGACTTTAAATTATGATAATCAAGACCAATTAAGGTTACATAATCGAACTTAGAGTCCAAGGACGTGAAAAATTGGGTTAGAAGGGTGAAAACGGGTACCGAACGGAAAAAAATGAAATAGGCTTGCTATAGGCTGGATGTGGGCTTGACCTTCGCCCGACTAGTGCCTGAGGTGCCACCCGGGTGCGAAAAAATAGAACCACCTTGCCCGCGTAGCCCTCAAGCACAACCTGGGTGCGAAAAACAAAACGTGCCACCCGATGATCGCCTGAGTGGCGCTCGAGTGCCAGTCAGGGTTTTTATGTCATGCAAGAGTTTCTCCTTCGCATTTTTCCAGCCTTTTTGGATTTTTAGAGAGAGAGAGGGATGAGGAACTAGAGAGAGAAGGAGAAGATGGAGGCCTACGAGTTCGAATCCGTCCGAAAGCTAATTAAAAAAATAATAAATCGGGACGAGGCAAGTACACTCATATTCTTCTCTTTCATTTTCATACACTTTTGTTTTGTTTTCTTTGGGTGTCATTGTTCTGATACCAAGTTAGGTTTATATTTTATAATTCTCAAGACCTAAGTATGCATATATGTTAATTTAGACTCCAAATTTATAGTTTAAGTAAGATTTTGGATAACACAAACCCTAACCCCCATGCCTAGACAGGAAACCTATAGATTTTTGGGGCTTTAGCTTAATTTGGGACTAGACTACGGTTACCATGACTTGGGTATGTAATTTTATCGATTGGGTATCAAAATTTGTGATTTCAGGCGGAAATTCGTTCGTGGAACCCCTAACCCACGCCTAGACATCATTTAAACTTCGATTTGGGGTTTAATGTATAAATTGACTTGGGATTATAGTTACCTATGCCTTGGGTTCAATAATTTACCTATTGGATGTCCGAAATTCTGAAAATTAACAGATATGTGAAGTCCATGCACTGTTCACGTACACTGTTCATGGGTATTGTTCACCGAGGACTTCGGACGATGTTTTACATAATTTTTCATGTTTAATTGCTAATCAAATGATATGTATATTTGTATAAGTCCAATCGAATAATTTGAAAGTTTTGATATATGAATTGTGAAAGAAATCTGTGTTTGAAAGCTCTCCAAGTCAATTCGTTCTTTAATGGTAAGAACTCCTAATCTTCCCTATGCTTTCGATATTCGTATGTAAGTTAAGTTATGAAAAGACTGAAACCTGCAAGCAAGATAATAAGTACATGAATAATTGGAGGGAAATTCCACATTGGGAATTGATGAATCTAATCTCCCAAATGGAGATATATGTGAAAAGATGAATCTAATCTCCCAGACGGAGATATCTGTGAAAAGATGTATCTGATCTTTCAAATGGAGATATCTGTGAAAAGAGTCTGATAGAACTTCCTTCAAAAGAATCAGTCATCATGAAACTAGGATCTGCATTCATGTTTCTAATGGGTAACACTCCTAGGCATGTCACTAGTGTGACAGTAGAAGCTCAAGGGAAGTATCCTGGCCGCTTGTTATAGCGGGGATGTTAGGGACATGCCTTAGAATGTTACAGCAGTAATCGAGGATGACTCCGTCCATGGAGTCATACGAGGTCCGCTCTTCATTAGGGCGTTAAAATCTTGAGGGTAGAAATCTGAGTGTGACTTACCTTCAGAAGGTATTACTGTAACTAATCCCTCTAGAAGGGATACAACTGTTCTATTTCTAGCCTTTGATTATGTGCGAAATAAAATCTACACTCGATTATTTGCACCCTTTGGCTAGTAGGGTCCACTATCTCAGGTCCGCAAAGATGAATAATTATACTTATATTACGACTTAAAGAAAATAAGAATGAAAGAAATAAGTAAAATGCACGTCAAGTATATTAATTTAAGTTTTGTTTATGCATTTTTCCTGATCATATCTCTTTCTCCTATTCAATTTTTGTTATTATAGTTTTGTTCCTTATTATGATGTACTTATTCAGTTGTTAGCTCACTCTTACCTCTTCTTCCTTCCACATGAGAGCTATGAGCTGACGTCCGATTAGATAAAGTAAGGAGAGAGTTTTGCTAAAGAGATTGCTAGACTATAAGTATTTAGAGTTTTGAATATGATTATTGTGATGAAATGTAAAGAGCTAAGTTAGAGCAGTGTTGTATATTAATTGTGCTATAGTATGTTGTTTATTATTATGATTTAATGTTATACTTCCACAGGTTATGTATGGATTTAGTTTTGCTTTTATATTTATTTGATTTTGGATTTGATTAGGCCTAGATGCCATTTCTCTTAGATCCAATATAGTGGTAAAGATAGTACATTGGAGCCATGGATGATGTGACATCTGGATTTTAGAATATGATAATTATGAATTAATTACGCAGATGATAATTATGAAAAAAAATGGGTACCAAAGTAAAGAAAAGCAAAATAGGTAAAACGGAGGACCAAAGCTTGAGTAAAATAATAATAATAATAGTAATAATATATCTAGGGAAACTTAGAAACATGGGAAAGCAGCGGGAAAGGAGGCTCGGGCAAGGTCTTGTGGGGAAGGAAAGAAAGAGGGCAGCTGATGGCACAACACCCCGCCTCACGTGACACCCTTTACATTAATTTGGGGTTTTAGAAAAAGAAAGAACCTACAGCACTTGAACGGTAAGCAACACGAAGGGAGAGAGCAGAACGCAAAGAGAAATAGGGAAGAAAGGGAGAAATCCACCCATTCCGATCTGATTCGGATAAAAATAACTACAATTTGAACTCAGGTAAGTGTACTTCGGACGTTATTTACTATTTTTACAGTGTTTTAATATCTCTAAATATGTGTTCTTACTCTAAATCCTTGTTTCTCCATGTTTAGTATAAATAAAACATATTTTTCCTGATTAATTGGACAAATTTCATGTTTACTTGTATATACTATAATATTTGGCTTCGATTTCATGCATGTATACGTATTTGGTATCCGTTTTGTGTCTGAAAGGTTTGGTGAAACCCTAAGCACGAAAATGAAGGGATTTGGTGGTTTTAATTCATAAATTTTAACTAGTAAATGTTGATTTGTAACGAAGTAATGCCCGTGCTGTGATTTGTATCTGAAAAATCTACATGAAAATGTTCTGTTAAATCACTACGAAATTCTGAAGCATTCTGAAGAAATATTTATGTAATTCTGATTCACTTTCTGATGTTCGATAAGTTATACACTAAGAAATTAGAAGAAAAGTACTTCTGATTTTATAAATTAGGACCCAGGATTGAAATACAGTCAAGTTAGGTTCTCCAACAAGCCTTAGAACATTATAGTGATAATCGTGGATATCTCTGTCCATGGAGTTACACATGGTCCACCCTTCCTCATGTATTAACCTAGAGGGTAGTTTCCTATTCCTGGCATGCCTTCAGGAGACATTCCTATTCATATCCCATGAGAAGGAATATCTTGTTCCTGTTCTTGGCCTTAGATTGTATTGAGTGAATATAATCTATCCTCGATTATTCGCCCCCTCGACTAGTAGGGTCTACTAGTTTTGTGATGGAACGGATCCTAATTCTGATAGGACCATCTGTCAGATAGATACAGAACAGAATCCATAAATTTTCATCAGTAAATTTTACAAAAATTTTGGCAAAGTTATATCTAAAATTTGACAAAAACTAAAATATACAACCTGCTTATTTACACTTATACAGAGCATACTCGATATCCAAACCTCAGACTTATGACCACAACACAATTACAGGACCAATTATAAGCACACAACTAAATAAGTATTATAATTCACATCCTACAATACACATACACAGGATCTCAAATACCATCTATGGCTTTAGATCAACTATTCTATCTACTATATCAGAATTCAGACAAGAGATACCATCTAGGACCTGTACAAAATCCAGAAAACATATAGCGAAAGTAACTATACCTAAGATATAATCTGTGGAAGCATAAATACAGTTCTAATAGTTTACATAACATGTTATAATTATTTATACATAATTTTCTTTACAAAATTCTATGGAATAATGCAGAACTATTGGATTTTTCAAAATACTTCAACATAATCTTCGAAGGTTCACCGAGGCTCTAGAACTTACCTTGCTAATCTCTAGCTAGGCCTGATCATCCAATATCGTCTCTATGTACTTATCTAGAGGAGAGAAAAATAAAACAGTGAGCCGAAACCCAATAAGGTACTAAAACATACAAAATATAATGCTCTCATACAGAACATAATACAATAAAGAGGATACGGTTACATTTAAAGCATAAATATGATAAGACAGTGACTACGAAAATATTTACAGAATATAAATGCAAAAAATCATAGAAATTGCCAGGGAAACTGAAATATATACATAATTCATGAGGAAAGCATAGTTCCATATAAATAGGTCCCAGAAAACATAAATCATACTTTCAAACTATAACATGAATATTTTAGGGTAGAAAACAACATTAATGTTAGATTAGAGGAAAAGAAGTAGTTCATGGAAACAAGATTAAAGTATGATTCTATTTAAATATGTATCAGGGTTCATAAAACAGTTCCAAATTTTACTTGTTTCTTTAGAAATTCTAATTTAATATCCTAGGGACCCAACTAATGTACCCTACTAGCCGAGGCGGTGAATAATCATGAATAGATTGTGTTTCCACCACATAATCAATGGCCAAAAACTATGACAATTATAGAGACCGATTGTGTTTTTGGGCACACAAATTAAAGCCAACGGAGGATTTCTGACCTCCAGAGTCAGTTCCAATAATGCCGCGAGGAAGGGTAGACCACGTATAACTCTATAAATTGAGTTATCCATGATTACCACTGTAATGTTTTAAAGCATGTCGGAAAACCTCACATGACCATATATCAGTCTTGGGTCTTAATTGACAGAATCAGAAACAATATTCTTCTCATTTTCTTAACTTATAACTCATCAAACTTCAGAAATCAGTTAGAATTCACCATCAATCCTTCAAAATGCTTTAGAAATTCACATAAACTTAACAGTGCAGTTCCATGTAAAATTTTTAGTTACAATTCATAACATGGGTAATACTCTTTTACAAATTAACTGTCACATATCAAAAATTATGGATTTTAAACATTAAATCCCTTCATTTTCATATCTAGGGTTTCAGTCAAGCTTTCGGACATAAATCGAGTACCAAATATATGATTTTTTATGAAATCGAAACTATATATTATCACACATGCAGATAAACATAAAATCTATCCAATTAATTTACATAAATAGGCTTTATTCTTGTAGAACATGGAGAAATATGAATTTAGAGTATACATATATTTTAAGAGATATTACAACACTGTAAAAACGGTATATAACGTTCGAAATTCACTTGCCTGAGCTCGATCTACCATTATTCTTACTCGGATCGGATCAGAATAGTGAATTTCTCTTCCTTCTTCTCCTTACCTCTGTTCTACTTTGAGCTACATCGTTTGCCTCTCTCTCTCATCACTTTCCCATTTAAAGCGCCGAAGGAAAGAGGTCACGTGCTGCCCTCATAACCAGCGCTCGAACACCTATCGAGCGGCCATCGAGCATTGGTTCTCGCAAATTGGTGCCTGGGTTGGTGCTCAAATGCCCGTAGAATGCCACCCTCGTAGCTCTACCTCACTCACACCTCGTCTCAGGCAGTCATATTCGTAATGCTTGAGCACCTATCGAGCGCACCTCTTGTTTTGGCCAATTTTACCTCATTTTTCTTCGATATTAAATTTTTTACTATATTTAAACCCAAACATGATTTTCATATACATAATTATTCCATAATCATCGTGTTCAGGGATCGGGATCTCACAAGTTTTGTCATCTTGATGATTAAAAAGGGAATTTCTAGAATTTATAAGTTTGATTCTGGCTTTGATTTCTAATGTTTGCTTTATTGATTTAAGATTTCTGAAACTTGATTATATTGATTTATACCTTCTCTGTTTTCATGCACTTTTCTACCCTTTAAATATTTTCATGATTTTGTATATTTGTACATCTTTTCTGTATGGTGGGATTTACTGCATGTTTTCATGTACCATGCTGGGTTTTAGTTTACTATTTTTTTCCCTCCAAATAAGGATATAGCAGTGATACTGGACGAGTAGGATTAGTTAGAGCTTAGCAAGAAAGGTTTGAAGACTTGAAGTCACCCAGAAGATCTTGAGAAATCTGATAATTTAGCTTGTAAAATTCTAAATAGTGAATGAAAATTACGTATTAATAGTTGTGACACGTTTTGTATTCTATTGGAACTGTAATTATGCTTTTGCAGATTTATACTATGGATATAGATGCTTTCGCTATTCTATTCTTTGAATTTGTACAGGTCCTAGCAGATATCTCTGTTCTGGGCATCGGTATAGTGAATAGGAATGTTGAATGTAAAAGCCGTAGGGAATTACACGACGTTTGTGGATCCTATGTCAGTTATGGAAATATATGTTGATAGATATTATGATGTTATTTTGAACAATAACAGGTTTTATTCAGGTTGTTTGTATTCAATTTAACCCAATTTTAGGAAAAACTCTGTCCATTTTTTTAGAACTTTAGGTTGTTGTTTGGGCTTCAATTCCTGTATCCATAACGACAGAATTATCTAAGGATAAAAAAATTTCATTCCGTCACAATTGGTATCATAGAAAAGAGATACCTTAGGTTTGATCTGAATCATATACGAAAGCTTAGGATCCGTTATGATTTTGCCAAAATAGGTAGATTAGGGTATGTGATGATTAAGTTAGAATAGTTCGAGGTATCTTAGTTTGCCTAAACTAGATTAGACTTTAGTTATGTGAGGTTCCGGATTTAGGAACTTGATAATAATGGGGTGATTAGTATGATAATGATCAATACTAATCCCATGGATCGAATAAGGTTAAGTATCGGAAGAAAAATCGGGAAAGTGTTCGGGTTCATGCAGTGGAAGCATAGCTAGCAGGCGTGCGCCTACTGGGCGCTCGAGCCGTAGCTCAAGTACAGGTCCTAGATTTTCCCCTCGCCCTCTCTCCGCTCGAGTGGAAAAACCAGAACCACCGCAGCCTGCTGGCCGCTCGAGCCGCACTCGAGCGGGAAAACCAGTACCGCGGCCGCATGCTACACGCTCGAGCAGCGCTCGAGCGATGGCGCGGTATAAATACGCGTTCGGCCTTCTCCCCGGTCATTTTTCACACGGTTTAGGGTTTTTAGAGAGAGAGAGAGAGGGGCGACTCTAGAGAGTGAACAAGGGAGAACGAGGCCGGGGAGTCCAAATCCGTCAGAAAGTCAGGTATAAATGTGAAAGCACGCGTCGAGGCAAGTGTTCTCATACTCACTATTCACTCTCTTTTAATTTTTATTTGTTTTCCATCGGGTTTTATCATCTCGATACCCACCCAAAGCATGAAAAATATATTACCCATGTTTAGTGATCAATAAAGATGTAGTTTATTGTTTGTATCGTCACCAAGTCGTCCGGATGGGATTCACGAAACCCTAACCCCACGCCTAAAACGAGATTTTCCTTTTCCCCTCCATATTTGCTAAATTGATCCTAAAAGATGAATCACCACTTTCCAAACATGCATATATATCGGCCGGACGATCGATTTTAAGATATTTGACCCGTTCACGGTGTCCGAGTCCTCTACCCACCCAAAGTATGAAAAATATATTACCCATGTTTAGTGATCAATAAAGATGTAGTTTATTGTTCGTATCGTCACCGAGTCGGCCGGATGGGATTCACGAAACCCTTACCCCACGCCCAAAATGGGATTTTCCTTTTCCCCTCCATATTTGATAAATTTATCCTAAAAGATGAATCACCACTTTCCAAACATGCATATATATCGGCCGGACGATCGATTTCAAGATATTCGACCCGTTCACGGCGTCCGAGACCTCTAAATGCCTCCTGACACTGTTCACCCTAGGTGAACTAATGAATTTGCATACTTTCATCTTTGTATTATCTTGAATTGATCTGAAGGTATGAATCACCACGTCCCAAATATGTATACATATCGACCGGGCGTCCGATTTTACAAGAATCGACCCGTTCTCGGCGTCCGAAAGTGTTAAATGATCCCTGTTACTGTTCATACGAAATAAATGGACAAGTTGCATAGTTTACCCTCGTTCCATTGTTATGAAAGCTATGACTAATGTGCATTTGACATTGTAAGATTCAGAAACGGGCTCCGGAGGACCCCAATGTGATATTGGTTCATCGATGGTAAGGAATCCCGATCCCTCTCATGAATTTTGATAATCATGCATATAAATTGAATTGTGAAAAATGCCAAGTCCAAAGAAAGATATGTAAATGGAGGTTCATCGATGGTGCTTGGGATCGAGGTTTCATGATGATTTTATTCAGGAAATTTTAGGAGCCTAAGGCGTGCTCAGATTATTTAAGGATAATACCCTGAGTTAAAAAAAGGAAGGGTTACTGTACACCCAGTAGGGGGAAGTGTGAGTTCGGGACATAGTAGTTGGGCTTGAGTATGATTTTGTGGATATGAAATAATGGCATGTAGAAAGAAGGTATATGGACATCTTAGGTTTAATTAGATCTCATAAACGATCTAATAAATATTTCCTAAGGACCGTAGAGTGGCAAGGCGTTTGGCTTAGGAATGATTAGTATTCCTAAGGATATGATCTGTGAAGGTAACCTTCAAATAATTTAGGATAAATTGTTGACCTCCTGTTTAGGTTGACCCCTAATTGGTCTGATATATTACGGTAGGATAAAATATCCTTAAGGAATGATAGAACTATGTTCATTTTGTTTTGCAATAGGGTCCTGCCTTCGTTATAAGTGGGGAAGAATTATAAGGTACTGGTTTCCAAAATAGTGTAAGTTTTGGTAATTAAGTTAATACAATAAGATAGGAATAAGTAGATTTGGATGTCGTGGCACCTAATTGAAAGGATTAAAAGAGAGTTCAGTCAACAAAACTGTTGACAGACAGGTTGGGAGAAAAACTAGTCAGTGCACTAAAAATAAGAGAAGAATTATCCAGTCAACGCCCCGTTGATCAGCTAAATTCGATTGGAGAATTGCCCGATCAACACACGTTGACCGGCTGTCAGTTGAAGAACCGTGCAGCCAACTCACCAAATGTGCAAAGTGCCCGATCAAAACATTGACCAATTAAGACAGTAAAATGACCGGTCTGTACTTTGAGAGGATACTGAGCGATATGCATAGTTACTCGGAATGGTTAATTTGTAGGTATGGAAATGGCCAGTATATTTTTACCAGTTTGAGTTGAAAAATTGCCAGGGATGCAAGGACGGCATGAAATTACGGAATGTCTATAGGTAAAATACCAGAATGAGTTTTGAGGAAAGTGGCTGGTATGGTTGTAAGGAATATGACTAGTAAGCTTATAAGGGAAAATGCCGGTATGCTTAACCGATATACATGTAAGGAAATTGCCGGCATGGGCATTCTACGGGTATGGCAAAAAATGGCTGGGATGGATGAATAATCGAAAATTTGGAGGTAAATTTTTGTAGTATTAGTTGACCGAAATTTTGGAGAAGTTGACCGGAAATTTGGAGATAAATTGGTAATATAATGTTGACTGGAATGCTTGTGAGAGGAATGATCGGTATGCTTGTAAAGGGAAGCGACCAGAATGCTTGTGAGAAGAATGAACGGTATGCTTGTAAGAAGAAGTGACTGGAATGCTTGTGAGAGGAACAACTGATATGCATGATAATTGTCGGGATGCACAATTTGCTCGATATGGCACGATTTGCCGGGGTGCACAATTTCCCCAGTATGGCATGATTTGTCAGGATGCACGATTTGCCCGGTATGACACGATTTGCTCGGGATGCACACTTTTCCCGGTATGGCACGATTTGTCTAGTATGGCATAATTTGCCCGAAATGGCAAAATGGTGGGTTTGCACAATTCGCCAGTATGCGTTTTGAGGTTAAGGGCTAGCATGCAATTGAGGTAACATGACCGATATGAATGAAGGGTAATAGTGATTGGTACGGATGAGTTTCCGGTGTGGCAAAATAATTGGTATACCCTGTAGCCAAAATGACTAGTATGAATAAACGATGAAGTGATCGATATGAAAATGGCTAAAAATATTAGAAAGGTGAGCTCTAGAAGGATCTAGAATCCTCCGTAAAGTGGGGAGCTGAGTTTATAAATATTAAGTATGGGATTTTTTGAGCAAAGTTTAGAAACAGTGAAGGAAGAGAGAGAAGGGCCTATGACAGAAAGCGCGAAGGAAGAAGAAAGCAGAAGAGAGGAGAAAGGGTTTCTCCACCACTTTCGATCCGATCAGGATAAAATTAACGGTAGTTCAGGCTACGGCAAGTGTACCTCCAACCTTGTTTTCCATTTTTACAAGTTTTGAATATCTCCACTTTGTTTTTATTGCTCTAAAGCCCCTGTTCCCAAAGCTTCGCTACGATTTATGCATGTTCTCTGTGATTTCTTGGCTAGATTTCAGTTTATGCATATGTATGATGATATATACCTCCGATTTCATCATTTAGTACGCAAGTTGTGCTCGATTTGTTTCTGAAAGTTTTAACCTAAAACCTAGCTCAAACATTTGGAGATTTCGGTTCTGGAATTTTGAGAAATATGATGGAGAAACATGGCCATATAATTGATTAGAGAATTGTATCCGAAACATTAAGGATATGAAATCATGGAACAAAGAGTCCTTATGGTCTTTTTTTAGGATAATTAGGGCAACCCACCCATCATGATTATGAGTAACGCGATCAGATGGAATTAATTGGCTTATTGGTGTGCCTATGAGATCCTAAGATTGCTAAGAGTTTGAGTTTGGGGTTTTGAGGTGATGACCTAGGGCTGTATAAATTTTCGAGTGGTTGCTACGATTGAAACTTCTGATTTGGCTGTAAGTTGAGGATTTGTGGGACTTGTTTACATGATAGGGATATTTTGGGATTTGTTTACTAAGTATTTGACATGGGTTATGTATTTTAGGAAGATGTCAGTTTAAAGACATACCAACAAACTAATGAGGATATAGAGCATTCTGATTTGGGGTATTGTAATTTGAGGTAATTGCCAAAATCTTAGCTAATTTGATTTGAGAATTATGAGTGTCAAGTCAAATTGAATTGGATGGTAGATTACAATTTGATGATCCATGGTTAAGAAATTAATCAAAGTGTGCAGCAAAATTTTGGTGAACCCACATATTTCGATGTTCGATTGGGACTCAAAGGGAAGGATTATTTTCGAAACTTTACATAAGTTGAATGTAAGAAATTATACTCCTTTAAGGTTTTGAATTACAATGGAAAAGTAGTAGTAAATTCAGTTTGCCTTTAGACTTGGTAAATCTAGATAGTTGTTGAATGAATCAGATGCCAAACATCAAGGTGATTTGAATGCTTAGGATTTCTTAGGATAATCATTTAATTGAAGAAATGATTTAGGAATGTTAGGAAATTTCCTTCAATTAAGGAAAAATTTAGAGTTCGTTAAATTTCGAGGATGAAACTTCTATAAGTAGCAGAGAATTTTGAGATCCTGATTCTGGAACATGATAATTATGAATTAATTATGTACATAATAATTATAAAAAAGGAAAAAATGCGTACCGAAGCAAAGAGGAGCAAAATAGG
>JAODPA010078466.1:0-27448 GCA_025585075.1 Nepenthes mirabilis | reverse complement strand
AATCTTAAATTTTACACAAATTTTCTTATGCTAAACAAAAAATAGATTTACACATAATTGCTTAATTTTTTTAAAGTTACTTAACACAATTCTGTCCTATATTTTTCTTATTAATTTAATTTAGATACCAAACGCGAACATTACTAAAATGTTGAGTTCGCATGCGAGCCCATAGGGTGAAATCGGACATTTTATTATGATACACGAGCATAGGAAAGAGCGACGTCATTTAATTTGCCATATGACGCTGGGTATTGATTGAAATAAATACATTTCACCATCGATCCCGGATCAGGTTTTCACAACACGAACTGAAGTCGGCTTCCGTTCTTAGTTTGTGACTTCTTATCTGTTAAAGGAGATTTCGGAGTAATCCGTTTTCTTATAAAGGAGAAGAATTCTCACTATTTTGTCGATAACGGAAATATTTATTTGTAAAATCTTACCCTCTATTATTCGGAGGATCTACGCGGTTTTGGCAATAGGATTAGGTCATACCGGTGGGCACTGAATCTTTGAGCAAAGCAATAATCGTAATATTTCGGAAAATCCCAAAGGCCAAAAGCACCGAGAACGATTGTCAGAAGAAAACGGAAACATGGGGAGGCAAAAGGGTGAGGCTGCCAGGACCAAAGCTCGTGCTTCCAGCAGCAGGTACCATCTCTCTCTCCTTTGGACTTCTATCATTCCAATCGCTAAATACCACCATCATGATCATTATGATTGGGGTTTTTTTTCCCAATCAAATTTTATTCGGCGGATATTGGTTTTTGTTGCTGCCACGAAGTTCAACTGCTGTTATTGAAATCGTCAAATTTGATGTTTGCAGTCTCGCCGCTTCACTGTTGCCAGCCGGCACTTCTGCAGTTGGGTTTGGAGGCTTTGTCGGTAGTACTCGGGTCGATTCTACTCTCTGTGGTGAAGAGTCGACGTCCTTCTTGGTATTAGATTCCCTTTACCTTTTGTTTATTTGTTTCATTGGTATTGGAGAATTTCAATGGTCGATTCCACGGTTCTGTTGCTCAATTTTTACCCAGGCCACTACAATTTCAGATTACTGAATGTCCCCTCCCCTCTTTATCATACTAGTTCGTTTAGTTTGTAGAGGAACTGCAGCTAACTTAATTAGCAGTGTAGTGTGAAGAAGCTAATGGCTAAATTGAAATCTTCTGATAGATTAAACTAGTCAAGATAATGTTTTTGACCATGAACATTCCTAGCCTCTATTTTCTATTTGTAATATTGATTGATTCCATAACAACGCAATGCAGGATATTGATAGTGAGATGTCACAACACTTGAAAAGGCTTTCTAGGAAGGACCCAACAACTAAGGTCATATCTCTAATCTCAATTATGTTTCTTTATGTCCACTAATTAATGTGATCTATAGTGGTTGTTATGGTTTCTGTATGTGTTCTCTTGTGAATTTCTTTTTAATAGAGCGGGCTTGAGCATGTATAGATGGAGAAATTTGGAGCTTTAGTGTAAGGGAGGCCAGGATTCTACGTTTGCTAGTTGCCAAAGTGCCAATTTAACCATGAATGGTTCCAAGGAATTTCATTGCTTGCCTTTCCTAATTTGATGTCAAGCAGGAATGTTCTGTGCATTTGGCCAAGCTGAGACCGAATATTATGGTATCTGTAATTGTATTGCAAGCTAAGTACGTAATTGTTTCATTTTTTGTGAATAAAAAAGGTGTTATATTGGAAGGCGGTGAGATTACATTCCGATGCAATCCTATATATTATCTCTCGTGACAAATGTTGGAGTAGGGGAGGGACCATATATCCAAGAAAACAAAATCTCCAACATTTTGATTGCAATTTTACCCAATCCAGAACACAATTTTTGACATGAGTATTATTTCTATAATTGCATAGAGATCTTGGACGCATACATTGACTTTTTCTAGAACTCGTAATGTGAGAGCCCTTGAACCTGTCTTCCCTTTCATTACATATGGACCTATATGATAGTATTAGGAATTATCCGTGTACTTCTCCTTTGTCTCTCATTTGCAAATCAATGTCTTTTTTGCCGCCTAATCAACCTATGCAATACCCAACAAACTAATAGCTGATTCCTATACCATATGAGCCACTTCACAATTAAAAGAAGAAAAAACCAATGTTTAACTGAATCAGGTCCATATAACAAAATTGGACATTGTTTGCACAGGATTTCCCTCTTTGTTATTGTATGAAGTTTGAGCTTTTTACACGGCTTACTCATATATGCAATTAATATATAGGAATAAGTTGCTCAAAATTTCTCATTTCAGAGCTCTAGGGCATATCCTTCATTTGTACTTGGTTGCTTTTGGTGTAAATCTCCTCCACAGGTGTGGCATCCCTTGATAGTCTATTCTTACCTTGACCAGATTTAAAGGTTTAGAAAAAAATCATTATATCTCTCTCCCGTGTCACATTCTACTTATGTTATAAATGCCTCTTCCTTATTACTGCATTGCCAGTATGCTTATTTGATATATAATGCTTATATTAACTTTGCTAATATAACTCCGCTGATAGATCTTGTGGGCAAGTGGCATTGTTATGTTGTTATCTGATTCAAGTGTTTTAATGCTTGTTGTTGCCATAATGTTAGAAATATTTCTTTTGCAGTTTAAAGCTCTAAGTTCCTTATCTATGCTGCTGAAGCAAAAGTCTGGGAAGGACGTGCTGCCCATCATCCCCCAATGGGTATGCATTTTTTGTGTTCTGTATTGTTGGCTTTGTCAATAGTCGAATGTTGTATTCATTGTGCTGTCCCCTTTCTTGATATATTTGGACAAACTATGTTCAAATGAGAAGTGCATCCACTTTATGGATTTTCATTTGTTGTTTGGTTAATTTTGAGAATATGTTCACTTTTTTTCTTCTTAATCATAGAAGTTTTGGATGTCTAGTAAGTGAGATTGTTTGATGGTAGGAGTGTATTTTTTGTGCAAACAGTTTAGCAGTTGAGGACATAGCTAGTTCACTCACTATCTTTCTGTACTTCAAACTGCATTTTCCATTTTTCTATACATATCTGTATTGGAGATGCTCCAGTGTATTATGTCCACTGGAAAGTAAACCACCCCCCTTCCCAAAATGGGAGAAAACAACATTCTTCTTATTCTCTTTTCTCTCTCATTATCAGGCATTTGAATACAGGAGGTTGTTGATGGACTACAATCGAGAGGTGCGGCGTGCAACTCATGACACCATGACCAATCTTGTTACTGCTGTCGGGTTCGAGCTTCTTTTATTTGTATTAGTTGTGTCTATTTGTGTTCTTGCTAATTTTAAAGGTGTCTAAACTTACACGTTTGTAAAGCTTTGTCGTTTATTGTGTTGGTGTCAAGTATAAACGTGAATGAAGAATATCCTAGCAATACCACTTAGTTTTTGCATGCTTTGAGTTGTACCTTTTAACATCAATGGGACTCTATGATAAAGTAAGAGCAAAATGAAGCTGCGAAAACTTGTATCAACTGAAATAATTAAACTAAAAAAGGAGAGTAGAAAACAATGGGTAAGAATGTATCTCCTAGCTTCATGTCTAGATTTTCTAAAGGCTCGCATTTCGTATTTTAGGTTTTTGCAACATCATTGAAAGTTAAAGGAGCTTTGAGTTTTTTATTTTCTTCCCACAAAAGATCATGCCATGAATTGAGACTTCCTTGCATTAGAAAGTGTGACCAGATTTTTATAATCTTTTGGGCCCAAACTAGCTCATTTTTTGTCCTATAGGATTCTTTATTGTTATTGTTAATCTAGGTACTTTGAGGGAAGTGTACTTTTTTTGCATTAGGAATTCAGTTTTATGTTGAGTGGTTCCAAGTATTTTGATTCTGATGCACTTTTTAAGTGTAGTAATTTTGGTTGGTTTATGCCTTTGCAAATGGACCTTAACTTTTGTAAGTTTTTTTTAAGATTCCCCTTGATGTGAGCTTATTTTATGTGTTCAACCATTATTTTGTTTTAACTAGCACATTGATATTGTAATGACGTGGCCCAATGAGGGCGTGGAGTGGAAAGTCTCCTGGTAGACTTCTAGGGTGTTGACGAGGCAAAAATAAACCGAATCTCACTTCAAAGTGAAGGAATGTGTGATTGCGCTATATAAGTGGGATGGGAAAACCAACCACTTGAGACACTTTAACCATGTGATATATTTATAATGATGTGGACATTTTAAGGGGGCAAAAATTGTCACTAACCTGACCTAAAACAGATCTAATAATAATATTTTATAAAATTTAAAATCCCAAATAAGAGCAACAATAAATAACATATTCCAAACCTAGGTGTGAAAGAACATACGTACATATGGCTCAACAAATCAAAACCTGTATAGGACCTCATTAGATATAAATCTGGATAATATAAAAACGGCTTGCTATTCAAATATCGTAAGAGAGATAACCAAATACTGACAACAACTCATCTACATAATATATCCAACCAAATAATTCTCAAAACATGATCCAAAAAACCTCATCTGGCCACACTCAAATGTTCAAAATACATCCTCGAGATCGAACACGAATCAAAATAAAATATCATACTCACCAAAC
This sequence comes from Nepenthes mirabilis, assembly GCA_025585075.1. Taxonomy (NCBI): domain Eukaryota; kingdom Viridiplantae; phylum Streptophyta; class Magnoliopsida; order Caryophyllales; family Nepenthaceae; genus Nepenthes; species Nepenthes mirabilis. The sequence continues at coordinate 22,882 of JAODPA010078466.1, read as the reverse complement.
AAATAATGCTGCGTCAGATTGTGTCTGAACTCCTGCAACCGTATCCAAATCCATTAGATTGAAGGGACAAATATGAAAATGTGAGTTTTCATATCATAGCAAAAACAAATCACATAAAACGAATCATGGGGTCTGAAAATCAACAGAAAATTTGAGGGTAGCTTTGTACTCAAATCATAGTCTGTATTAAATGTGGTCCACTCGGGACACTCATAACAAATAGTGATTGAGAATCAAATCTCGAAATCCAAATCATATTATATTGCAAATCATGATCCAATATCATATTCGTATCAAGCGTATATTGAACAAATCAAAATCTAGATCCAACTTGCATACGAATAAATAAAATTTGGAACGAAATCATAAAATCAAAACATATTTTAGGACAAATCACATATCCGAATGTATGAGACTGACAAAATTTTCATTCATGGGCAAATCTGCGAATTTCAAATTGAAGTCCAAATACAAATCCAATCTGAAATATGTAGCATGCACAGTTTACAGAGCCAAAGATTTCAAAAGATTGATTTGAGTAAGGGTTATACATACTCTCGATAATTTTAAACCAAATCATTTGCAGTTTAGGCTAACAAGTTAGGCCATTTATGAGCACTGTCTTCCATAGATATGGAATAAGCTTACTATATTTTGCCACCCGCGACATTTGATACAATTCTTAAGTTTATCTGAAATAATAGGACGTTCCGATATATAAAATTTCCGTAATTACATTATAACGGTTCTCATTTTAACATAGAATGCAGTAGCTCCAACTACGAGCAAAGCCATCTTCCTGCCGGCTGAAGTGGGAATCACATAGTCACAAATTTTTTCGTTGAAAACAAAGTCTCCCCATTGGGAGAGGTGCCACAAATCACATATTCAAATTGGGTCACATATCAAATCACAGAGGTAGCAACCTTATCCCCAGCAACATGCCTTTATACCAATGCACTGCCTATACAAATTTTATGCTTATTTCTATACAAATATACTGATACTGAACATATATGGACTCAAATATTTATACGGGTTTCCATAAAATTGTAAAACCTTCAAAATTTACATGACCCCCAACAAATATCCTAGAACCACCAGTAAATAAGGCATGCATGTTCACAAGAAACATATCGGGTAAATAAAATAATATGCATGTACATAAGACTCCTATAACGTAAGCAAATGTTATTAGACACGAAATTAGACAAAGGATAGGATTTATAGATACTTTTTTCGATTTTATACTAAGCAGATCTGACAAAAAGATGCACCGAAGTATTTGAACTTCACTGATGTGGACATCACTGATGAAGAGATTTGATTTATTTCCAATTAGAAGAGATTTTATTTTATTTTTTATTTGATTTTATTTTCAAATTAGATTAAAGATAGAGTTTATAGATATTTGTCTCAACTTTATACCAAATAGATTTGATAAAAGAATATTCTGAGGTATCCGATCTCTTCTTCTCTCTCCTCCTTCTCTGCTTAGTCCTTCGTGCGAGCTCTCTCTCTCTCCTCTCCTTTCTCCTCTTTCCCTGCTTTTGCCACACACCTCCTTGCCTTTTATTCCTTTTTTTCTTTTCCCTTTTCTTTTATTATCCAACTGACGCTTGGGCGCCTCTCCGGCACACTTCAGGTACCACGCTACAAATCCGAATGCCTTCATAATTATTTCAAAGCACACCCAATTAATCCAAAATCACAATTAATATCAAAATAAACCAAATTTGGTATCTGGGTAATACAACTAACCTCAATGGAACAAAGTCAACATGTAAAATATTTGCAATCAACTAAAATCCGTACCATATTAACTTAATCAGCTTTTGAATCACCATTACCATAATATAAAATTCAAACCATCTAATAGGTACTCTGCTAATGCCATACTTCCAATCAATATATTGGTAATAAAAATTATTAATATTTAATAATAACACAATAAACTTCTCCATGCCCCACAGTCAAAATGGAATTCTTCAATCAACATATCAAACCTTATATTTTACTAAATGCCCTTTCAAGTATATAACTAAAATCTTCACAAAATATGCATGCAATAATATACATGCTACTACTAATCATACAATAATTTCTCCAAAGTTCTTACTTACACTTTTTTCAATCAAGATTCAACCATAATACATAATTCCACATATTACTGCCAAATCCACACAAAAATTATTTATCTTCCTTAATTTATTCACCGGCCCACATGAGAATATTCTCCAATTATTACCCCAATGTTAATATGCAATGTTTTTATATTTTTCCATAACTACTAAATATTGTCTTTACATACAAGAAATTTCTTAACATTTAAGAGTAATATTTCTTCCATATTTTTCCTCAAAATTTCACAAACTAACATACACAATACTACCATTTCACAACCCTATAATTGAACTACTAGCCAACTACTAAAGAATCCATCACCAAACTTAGAATACCCCTCCCCAACCTCTTGGCAAGCCCCTATTTTTACATGCAACTAAAATTTTAACATGCTATAATAATTCCAGCATACAACCATAAATTTTAAACACTTATCAAATCCTTATCCCTTTCACTTCGAAAAAAAAAGTCTAAAATCTATTTAGATTTTTCATCAAAAATGGAAGTTGAGGTCAAAATATACAAAGCTGAAATGGAGGTGGTGCAGAGTATAAAAATGCTTGCATGATTTGACTCCCAAGGCTTTCTTCTCCTCCTCCTCTTTACTTCTCTCTCTCTCTCTCTCTCTCTCTCTGCTTCCTCTCAGCTGAAGGGGACAGCAAATGAAGGAAAGCCTGCATTAGCCTCTTTTTAAAAGAGGCCCAATGGGCTAATGGCCACTTTTTTGCTTCTTTTTTTTCCTATTTTTTTTGAAAATGGCTCCCAGCAATCCCTCTTAGATAAACCCCATCCATGATACTCACCTCCAATAACCTCCAATTCAACCGGTCAAACAAATTGGTTGTCCAAATTTTCAATATAAATCTCCATTACTCATAAGAAATTAGTCCTGATGACACAATCTTGGGCTTAGTCCTTAAGTAATCCAAATAATTCAAAATAGAATCCCTTATTAGGCAAATATATCATAAACATGTTTCATCCCATCGTGATCAAATAGTGAACCCCAGCTGAGGATGAAATATTATAAGCTTTATAATCCATTTAGCCATAAAAACAAAAGCCGTAAATCTGGATGTTACACTTAAAGGTCTGCAAACTTGGATTCGTTGGAACACTAACATGAACTTTCAACTTTGATTGTGCTGTTTAACATTGGAAAACAGGCTGCTTTTCCAACACAGGAAAGGAGAATAGATGCTCTGATGTTTTGCACAGCTGAGATATTTATGCATTTGGAAGAAAATTTAAAGCTTACTCCAGAAAGCATGTCTAATTTGGCAGCTGCTTCGGATGAGTTGGCAGAGATGCACCAACAGGTATGCACTTGGGTAAACTGTCTATTCTCTTTCGACTTTAGTCTCCACATCGATCCTCCCTTTTTTCTTTCTCCAATGCCGTGAGGATATAATAATTTGTGAGTGTTGTTTAATAGTATAGAAGCTGTAGAGGGAAAAACATGAGGTGATTAAATGAGATTCTAATTACTCACTGTGTATCAAGTAGGTTTTTGTTGGTTCTAGAAGACTGAATTTTGGTCTTCTGAATTCTATTTACCAAAATAGATGCATCTTGTTCATTTTGATAAGTATGCTTGACATGAGTGGTGGTTACTATGCATTGCTGTTTTCTCTGCTTGACGTGAGTGGTGGTTACTATGCATTGCTGTTTTCTCTGTTTTGTTTTGTATGGATGGGAAGCTACCATGCATGTGTAAACACATTCTCTAATTCATCCTATCCATATCATTGCATTGCAGGCGATTTCATCCTCATTGCTGGCACTTGCCACACTGCTTGATGTACTGATTGGCATTGATCATGAGAGACCTGTAGGGAACAGCGTTGTCCAACAAAAGCATGTTCCAAAGGCTCGAGCAACTGCCATTTCATTTGCTGAAAAGTTGTTTTCCACCCAGAAATATTTCCTTGATTTCTTGAGTGCTCAAAGCCCCACTATCCGGTCAGCTACATATTCCTTGCTTAGAAGTTTTATCAAAAATGTCCCTCAGGTTTATAGTGAAGGAGATATGAAAACTCTTGCCACTGCAATACTTGGTGCCTTTCAGGAAGTGCATCCCTTGTGTCATTCATCAATGTGGGAGGCAATTTTGCTGTTTTCTGAAAGATATCCTGGCAGCTGGGCTAACGTAAACATTCAGAGAACTGTTTTGAATCGCTTTTGGCAGTTTCTGAGGAATGGCTGCTTTGGATCACAGCAGGTTTCTTACCCAGCTTTGGTTCTATTCCTAGATACTTTACCTCCGGAAGCAATAACTGCAGAGAAGTTCTTTGCTGACTTCTTCCAGAACCTGTGGGCAGGAAGGCATATATCTCATCCATCTAATGCTGATCGTCTGGCATTCTTTCTGGCATTCAAAGAATGTTTTCTTTGGGTATTATGTAACACTTCAAGGTATGAATTATTTAAATTGATTTATATCATGAGAAGTCACATTTGTCTGATTGTTTCATGCTACAATATTTTTGTCTCCTCAATCCTCATACAAGTTCCTGGTCTTTCTATAACAGATATTGTAATGGAGAAAATGAAACCTCCCGAGTTCGTATGTCGCTTGTTGAAAATATTATTGTAAAGCTTTTGTGGCTTGATTTCCTATTTTATGTTGGCTCTAGGCATGGTCATAGAGTCTCATATGATAAACCTGGGGTTCCTTTGGAGGATTCCATCCAATTGATTGACAAAAATACACCATATGTCAAGTATTCCCTGGGGTACTTGGAAGATTTGGGACAATGTCTGATTGAAATTATGTCTGCTATGTATGCTTTGGAGCATCAACTGCTCCGTCCATTTTGTGAAGCATTTCAGGGTATCTGCCTTGAGTCATTCCAGCAGACAGATCATTTAAAAAGAATTTCTGAGAGTTTAGGACGAGTCATCAAGTTTATCACCCTGTTGGATCTGCATGCAGTTCAGAAAGCTGAGACTTGGCCTTTGAATTATCTTGTGGGTCCTTTGTTGGAAAGGTCTTTTCCACTTGTCAGATCACTGGTAAGTTGCAATAAAAACCTGCTTTCAAGCTTTTATTTGTGTTTTCCTTCCCCTTAATCCCCCACCCTTGGCCTGTGTTTAGGGATGGATGGTATGTTTAACGTAACACATGGGGCAAACCATTGAGGTACTTGGATGTGAATGCTCATGGATATCTTTATTGTTCAAAATGATCATGCTTAGAAGAATTTTATGTTTATAGACCATTTCTCATAAGCGGTCAAGCATTAGCAAAATAATAAGGTTGCTGCTCATCAACAACCTTTGTAGAATGTAGATTGTGTACGTCTGACTTTCCTAAGCACGACAATGTGGGAGCTTGTACATTGGGTCTTTTTTTTAGCATTATCTCTTATTTAACAAAGGCATAAGGTGGGTTTAGTTATGTTCGATGATTAGATAGGCTTTCTATGGCTGTATTAGTGATTGAAGTCTTTGTCAATTGTGCTAAGATTTAGGTAAATATGTTTACCAAGCTTGGCATCACGAGGTCAATTGTATCCCTATTGATGTTTAGTTTCCAAAATCCACTACTTAAAGAATGACTGGTTTTTTTACAAAGAAGAAAATAAGAATGCTGGATCTTCTATGGAGTTGTAGTTTTGGAATTTGTTAGTTGGGACCATGCATGCCAGTGTTTATTCTGGTTCATGTGAGCATTTGGTGTTAGTGTATGTGTGTATCAAAATTTGAAGCCTGATATTTTTTCCAATTTATGTATTCTTTTTCTTTCTTTTTTTGTGAAGCTTTATGCTACTACTAGTTATTGAACTAAATAAGTTGCAGTGGATAGATTTTGCATGCATATGCATCTTCATTTGCATTTTCCGACCTAAGAAGTTGTTTTGCACATCATTGAAAAGTCCATATTTGTAGTACATAATTGAGCTATTAGTGAACATGCTGGTTCATGTACGTAATGCGTTACAGTTTCTATAGGCATGATGGAGTTCATTATCCGCATTTAAAGGTTTTGCATGTTTGGGAATGAATTACATAACAGCTTCAATATGTTTCTTGTTCCCATGAATTCTATCTCTTGATTGTTGTTCTCCACTCATAGTTGTGATTTTTTTAATGTCAGGACTCATCTGATTTTGTAAAATTTCTATCAGTTGTCATCTCAATTTTTGGACCACGCAGAATAATTCAGAAGCTTTTTATTTGTGATCAAAGGATTCCTGGTGGTGTTATTGCTGATGGAGATAGAGAAGCCGACCTAGTGCATTTTTTGCAACTTTTTGAGGGAACGTTTGTTCCTTGGTATTTCAATGGAACTGATGGGTCTACCGATGAGCGATTGGATCTTCTGCTTGCGTTACTAGATATTGAATGTTTCAGTGAGCAGTGGAATATTACCATTTCATATGCAACCGGAAGAGGGAATTTAGAATCTGTACCCATCTCCCACATTGGCAGTTTGACTTATCTCTTGGAGAAGGCTTCACAAACTATACTAGAGAGGAGATCAGAGTTCAATAAGCACCCACTTCAACCAGAACAATGGCATCATAAACTGTTGGACTCAGCTGCTATTTCTATTATGCATTCTGTTCCCCTTTCTGGAAATTCTGATGTTCAGTTCATGCGGTATGCTTGTTAGCCTGTTCCCATTGCTCTTATTTTGTTTAGGCCTACATCTGAACTTTGACTGAGAAAGAGAAGGTTAAATAGTTTTGGTTTATTCAAAATACGATTCCAATGATATTAGACAAAACCTCCATTAAACAAGATGGCATGATTTTTGCAGTTTTGAATTATTGTTGGCGTTAGACTGTAGGATTATCTAATCAGTTTCATTAAGTTAAGGAACTTAGAAATTATCTGGCAATTGAAGGAAGACATTTGCTTACCCTTGTTTGGACGCAAGGAAGTTAGTTAAAATTGTAATTATTATGATGGAAACTATGTATGAGTTCTATGATGAAACTTATGGAAATTGAACGAAGACCAAAAATGAGGTATCATAAATCACTTTTGTTTATTGTCTGATAAGTCATTAAAACAAAGATAGCAATTATCTTTGTGATGGAGTGGAGAACTTCTTGAACAAAAATCAGAAGATAGAAGTAGAAATTCAGATTACGGAGGGAGAAGACAGATTTTAAAATAGAGAAGACAGAAATCAGGTTCAGGAATAGCAGTTTAGAGAAGAAAGTAATTAGGAAGAACAAACATGGGGTCATAAATTCATTCCATTCACATCTGAGTTGTTACATTGGCTGCTTATTTATAGAGTAATACACTTTGGAAAGAGCTAACAGAACTAATATCAGAAACTATTTTAACAAGCTGATATTCTGTTACTTGGTTACAACTAATAGGATGCATCTGTCTAACTCTAACAAAATCACATCAATGCATTAGTCTTCTTGATGAATCTCTTGTGGTAGTTGCATAGCAGCACATTACTTGATTCCTTCAACCGTGCTAACAGTAGTAGCCCATCACTGACAGCTTGCAACCCTGTATCGTATCGGTATACTTCATGACAATAAAATCGTTGTCCCTAAGGATGGTAAGGATCAACTTGATCAGTTACATCTTGCCATGTTCTGCAGAATCACAATCATGGTATGGATATGAGTTTCTTTGCACCTATGACCTGGCTGAAACTTCTCATTGAATTTGTAGTAAAGATCCAAGGTTCTTTTTTGTTCCATGGTCATAGTTGATTGTTGAGTCTTTCTTAACTGGCTAACTGAATTTGTAGAATCCTTGAATCTTGGCAACAATCAGTGGACTGGAATTAGATTTTAGCTAAAGTCTCCACTGATTGTTCATCTAACCTAGCAAGCTCAAAAACGTTCGATAAAGTTGTGATTTTGAGGAGTTTGACCATTGGTATCAATTCTTCTTTTAATCCACTTAAGAAGCTAGAAATGAAATCTGCTTCATTAAGACTTGGATTGAGGCTTAGCATGTGTGATTTGAGTTCGTCAAAATTTCTTGGTATTCTTCTACTTCATCTGATTCATGAAGCTTATTGAACTCTTCTACAACCTCAATACATGCTTTATCCCCAAACCGCTTACAAACATCATCTTTGAAGTTGGCCCATTCAAGAACTCATTTTGCATAGCATATCCTTGGAACCAAAGTCTATTTTTCCTTCAAGAAACATTGGAATGAAGTCCATTTTATGATTTTCTTGAATGTGATAAAGTTGCGAATACTTTATACCAATATATTGTAAATCAGCAATATATGATTTCATGGTGCTGCTATGATAAATGAAAATATTGGCCAATATCTAAATATTTGCTGATACATATTGGTATTAGGCCCCATTGATACCGATATTTCTCGATACTATGGCAAATTTATGATATGTTACTATACTAAAAGATATTATGATATATCATTAGATATTTGAAATATTAGCCGATATGCCCGATATTTAGCCAAGATATCAAGCAAATATTTGTCCGTTAGCTTACACTCTCTGAAATTTTTCTTTCTGATATATTCGATATTAATATGTATTGTCTAATATTAATATGGTTGTACTTAATACCAAAACTGATATTTTCATTCATGGCTTCTATATTTCTTGATTTGTAATGTTTGTTGTGTTTTACCTGTGTTCCACTTTTCTGCTACAGAGCTGTTCTTGGTTCAGGGGAAGGTGACCATGCGCCATTTTTGTCTAAATTTGCAATTGTTGAGATATGTCAGGAAGCATTCAGAAAGCTTGTAGCATTTGTGATGGCTTCTCCTTTTGATTGGGTCAGGAAATTTGGTTCTTTATTATGCAATGCAGCAAACATCCCAGTTCTGGATATCAATTCTTTTTTCGACGTGTCTAAAATGGCAAAATTCGCACTTGAGGTTCTTGATGGTGGATTTTTGTGCTTGAAGTCACATTGCGAAGAACATGAACTATTTTCTGGCATTGCTGCTTCTATTTCCATAATTGATTGGGAATGCACTTTAACAACAGCATCAGGCTATGCAGTTAGTGAAAGTTCTGTGGATAACTTCAACACCAGGCGGGAGTTTGGTGAATCTGTGCATTTGTTTCTGGCTAAGATAAGCCATGAATTTTGGAGAAGCCTTAACATGCACAGCCGGAAGATACTAGCAAGCATTCTAATTCGATTTGTCAGGTCTGCCATCTTTGAGAATGACAGATTTAATGACAATATTGTTATATCATTGTGCTGCCAATGGATAGTTGAAGTTATCGAGGGTCTCTGCCTGGATCAATATGAGGAGCAGAATGTGCTGGATCTGCTTCTGAGCTGTGATGATGTGTGGCCTTTATGGGTCATGCCAGATATCAGTTCCAATAAGAAGCAAACAACCTGGAAAGTTGAGAGTTCAACTAATGTACCCGTAAGTGGGGTTTTTAAATATTTGTTTTTGTTGTGACGTGGGATGATGAGTTACACTGCCTATCATCATTTGATGATTCTTATTGCTTGTGGCATGATGTCTCCAGAAAAGACATTTCTAAAGTATCTAGAATTATGTCCAGTGCTTGTCATGTACTCCTTTGACATGCATTTAAGTAAGATTTGTTTAACAGTGTTCATCTGTAGCATTAAGAATGCAGAATAAAGGGTCAGGCTTGGAGCTAAGGGACTTTCAGATGAATTTCATGGGAATGTACCAACTTCATGTAAACGTTGTGTCATATTGGCAGCTGTTAAGGTGGTTAGAATTATGGGTGGACATCTTATTTGATCAAATGGTCTACTTATGTTTCATTATTGGCATGATTAATAGCTGGAATTATAGGCATTTTTCCATCTCAGAAATCAATGCAGTTGAGTATAGGATGTGTCTTTTCTTTTTGAAATGATTATATTGGAGTGGAAAAAATAATTGTGATCTGTTACTCATCATTGGGTTAGTGTGTCAACATGGACACATGCCCATGTGCCAAACTTAACTGTTTTCCAAAATTCTCATAGATTTCCTCTGAGTGTCTCCCAAGTGCCATGTCCATCAGGCACATGCACGGCATTTTTGGGCATTCTGAAGTTCCAAGTGATTATAACTTGAAAATAGCCTGAACTGGATGATTTGAGTCCAAGGTTGGCAACATAATGATGGATTTGTTTTCCTCTAATACATTGACTCGGGTATAGTGCCACTGGCACTAGTGTATTATTTTTCATATGTCAGCACATTGCACAGTTCTTTATGTGGCATGTTTTTGTGGTATAAACTTTAAATGGAACATTTTCTGCTAATATTCCATGGTTTCTAGAGAAGGAACTTCAAATTTGATTTCTCCTTTAATGCAATCCCCGACTCCCATATCTGTTCTCTCTTGCAAGAGTCTCAACGCTTAAATGCAGCTAGATTTATTGTGTTTACTGTTTTTTTATAACTGTAACTTTCTCTTCACATGATGCATTTACATAAGTTAAACTCTATGCAATTTCAACACTGGAAAGGGCAAATAAGTCAGCTCCTTGTATATTGAGTCTAGGAAAGGGAATGATCTTTTGGGATATCTCAGTTTGGATGTTTGATTTTGGATTATGGGAGCGGTATGAACTTGTCCATAAACTAGAGGTTTTTCTCATATTTCTTGGTTCTTTCTTTTCGTAACATTTATTTTTCTTGTCTTTTTTGACTTTTTTTGTCTTTTCCACTGTATTTTGGTTTTTAACTATTGAGTGATATAAAGCTCTCAACTTGATGCAGGCATCTAGGAATCAATTTTTTGTTGCTTTAATCGATAAGCTCATATCAGAAATCGGGTTCCACAGAGTTGTCATTGGCCATGATTTGCATGCTTGGATCACACATGAGAAAGCAAGCAAGCAGCTGGTCTCTTCTGAGTCGGCCACCTTTTATCGAGCTTGGCTTGCCGCTGAAATGTTGTGCACGTGGAAATGGCCAAGTGGCGGTGCTTTATCCACTTTCCTGCCTCTTTTGAGAGAGGATACAAGACAAGATGGCTTTTCCTACAATGAAAGCTTGTTTGATATCCTGGTCAACACACTTCTTATTGGTGCTCTTTCTTATCGGGCTGATGCTAAATTGAAATTTTTTACTTCGTGGCCACCTTCAAATGATGAGTTGGATGAGATGGAAAACCCCTTCCTGAGAGCCCTTATGTCTCTAATTTTGACTTTATTCAGTGATGGCATATGGGGGAAGAAGAAAGCCATTGCCTTTTTTGAATTGCTTGTAAACAAGCTCTACATTGGCAATGCAACAAATGCCAACTGTCTGCATATTCTTCCCCCATTGGCATATGTTCTTGTTCAACAGTTACAACATAGTGGTTCTGGATCCAATAGCCCAAGTACAGATTCTCAATCTGATTCCTTGAGAGAAAATATCAAGGACTGGCTTCAAAAGACACTAATGTTCCCACCCTTGATCTCATGGAAAACTGGTGAAGGTAAGGGAATAGTTTTTAAAATCAATTTGTGGTAGTAACAAATACAAATGTCTTAAATGTTCACACTATCAGGCACCATATGCTGATATGTGGAGCTGTTCTACACAAGACTTTGATTCACTGAGGGCAATTCCCTTTTCAAATCCAGAAATATGTTTACTAAAAGGGTGTATCACCTTACAGGAGGAAAAATTGTATATATGACAATTTTTTGACTGACTGACAAATTGATTGATGATATATATGATACATGTTTTCAAATTATCTACTTTGCTTTCTTGTCTGTTTCATAACTAATGCTATGATCTCTATTTCTGTAGATATGAAGGAATGGTTTCAGTTGGTTTTATCTTGTTACCCTCTAAGTATAGTAGAAAACAAAGTAGCATTGTGTCTGGAAAGAGACATAAGCATGTCGGAGAGGAAGCTTTTACTGGATTTATTCCGTAAACAAAGATATGATGCTGATGGGACAGGTTTCATTAATGAGCTCCCGGTGGTTATGATATTGCTGTCAAGATTGATAGTGATTGCAGTAGGCTATTGTTGGGAGGACTTTAATGAAGAAGATTGGGAATTTGTGTGGTCTCAATTGAGATGCTTGATTGAAACTGTGGTTGTAGTAATGGAGGAGGCTGTAGAAAGTTTGGATATTTTGCTTAAAAATGCCTCTTCTGACAAATTGAAAGATGCAATTGACAAGTTTAATCAAAATACTTTGGCTGTAGAGCCTTCTTGTATGGACTCTGCCACAAATGCCCTTCACGCATATTTATTGTGGCTGGGCCTTGTTCAATTCCAACAAACAGAAAACTCAAATAAGCTAACATTCTTGAAAATGGATAAATGTGACCATCTTGGGAATCATATTGAGGAGGACGTTCTTCGTGTATTCCTTTCTGTTTGTGTTGCAGAATCCATTGCGAGTACACTTCACTGCGAGTCTTTGTCCATTATAGGAACCAACCACATTAATGCCCAGTTTTGGGAGTTGATTGCTTCAACTGTTGTACAATCCTCGCCACTTACTAGAGACGAAGCCATTAAATCAATTGAACGTTGGGGGTTAAGCAAAGGACCTATCAGTTCTTTGATTGCGCTCCTCTTCTCCTCCATACCAGTATATTCTTTGAAGTTTGCTGCCTTCGTTCTTCTCTCCAATTTGCCAATTTCTAAGTGGGTTGTTATTACTGAAAATGCTTCATATTCTTTGAATGGGAAGCCTGCTAGTGATCTGGGTTCCCAAAATCTTGATTCATCTTCAGAAGATGGTATTGTTCTGAGGGAGGATGTGTCTTGCCTGATAGAGAAGTTGCCAATTGGGACATTAGATATTGGTTTGGAGGCACAAGAGCGTGTAAGTATGCTTTTCAAAATCAAGCAAACTTTCCTGCTTAGTCTTGCATCTGTATCTTGTCATTCTATTGCAGATTTTTACTTTGAGCAAGAAAATTTCTTTTCAACTTGAATAAGAAATTAACAGTGCTTCTTAGCTACAGATAAATGTATTCCTTGCGTGGTGCCTATTGCTGTCTCATCTACTCTCTTTACCATCCTATTCGCCGGAAAGAGAGAGATTGGTTCATCATATACAGGAATCTGCTTCTTCAATGATATTAGATATGCTTTTCCAGCATATTCCGTTGGAATTGTGTATGGCCCATATTTTGAAGAAGAGAGACAAAGAGATCCCAACTGAGTTGTCAGATGTTGCGGCTGCTGCATCACGTGCCATTACAACAGGTTCATTGCTGTTTGTTCTAGAATCACTTTGGCCTATTCAACCAGAAAGGATGGCTTTGCTTGCTGCTGCAATGTTTGGGGGGATGCTCCGTGTACTTCCTGCCTATGTTCGGGAGTGGTTTAGTGATATACGTGATCGAACTGCATCATCAGCTATTGAAGTTTTCACAAAAGAATGGTGCAGTCCTTACTTAATTGCAGATGAATTATCTCAGGTTTGTGATATATCATCTTAGCATTGTTTCTTGCTGTAATTTCCTATGGCTTTGGAGTTTTTTCTTTTAGATTTGGGATCACTAAAATTCTATAACTGGAAGTTGAACACAGGAACAGAAGGTAGGAATAAAGCTATTATAATTCACTGAATGGATTATAAGCAATTAGCGTTTTTTGTTATTGTATGGATTTTTCAGTTTGGAGAACAATATAGAGCTGATGCTCATGTTTTTGGAGTAGACTAGAGGAATAAAATTTTTAGCCTTAAGTTGCTTCCTTGCACATATCTATTGTCTTGTCTAGTATCAATCATGTTCAAAATTGAATAGTCTGACTAAATTATCATGAAGCATCTCTTACATTCTTAATTACTAATGCAGATCAAGGAAGTGAACTTTGCAGATGAGAGTTTTTCAGTGAGTGTAAGCAAATCAGCCAATGAAGTCATTGCTACCTATACCAAGGATGAGACTGGAATGGATTTGGTCATCCACCTTCCAGCTTCTTATCCTTTGCGACCTGTGGATGTTGAATGTACTAGAAGCCTTGGCATTACTGAAGTGAAGCAAAGAAAATGGCTATTGTCCATGATGGCGTTTGTCCGTAATCAGGTACTTGCAAGTTGCAATAATTTTTTCTAGTATAACTCCAAGGATCTAAGTTGTTTGTGTGGCATACTTCACATATGATTTGTGTTGTTTGCGTGTGTATTGAGTTCCATCACCATTATTATGGTTACAAGAAAATGGACTGACCAAGTATTCATGAATTCATGCTCTTTTATGCAGCCAGTTCCAAGTAGTTAGGGTATAAGAGAAAAGATGTGTGCTTTCATTAAACCATCCCCGTTTGTCTTTTCAAATTTTAGAGTAGTTGCTCAAACACTCAATTGTAGATAAGTATTATTGTGATTTCAGTTCAAGCATTGTGCTGAAGTCTTAACGTCATTTGCTTCTATATTGAAATAATTTATTCATTTCTCTGTGCTAGATGTAGTTTCCATGTGGCATTTCACCACAGTGCATGTTCCTTCAGTCTAGGGATTGGTTTATTATATTTAGGCATTTGTATGTGCTGGGTACTACTTTTTGCCATGAGATTTTATAACGGTATTCATTCCATCAGTCTATGGACTGTGGGTTTCATTTTGAGTGTCCAATCTATTTTACAGTTGTTGGTGGCCCATGGGTCCTTCGCCAATTCCTTCCTATGTGTTCTTCCATTCGTTTAAATTGCCTTCATTTTCTATCAGCGGTGGAAAGTGTTTGAAGCAGCACAATTCATTGTCCTGTGTTGGGTTGGATTTCTTGCATTGTGATAAGGAGTTGCAGAGCTTGCTGGTGGCTAACATGATGCGTGTGTTTTTTGTGTGTGATTCAGAATGGAGCATTAGCTGAAGCAATACGGATATGGAAGCACAATTTTGACAAAGCATTTGAGGGAGTAGAGGAATGCCCAATCTGCTACAGTGTGATTCACACCTCCAGCCACTGCCTTCCTCGCCTTGCTTGCAAGACCTGCAAGCACAAGTTCCACTCTGCCTGCCTATACAAGTGGTTTTCGACTGCTCACAAATCAACCTGCCCACTCTGTCAGTCCCCATTTTGATCAAACACCTGTGCCGAGGCAACATTTTCACTTCTTCGGATATGCATGAGCTCCCATGACTTTTGTTGCTGACTTGTGACCAAATTTTAGATGGATAATGTTGGGTCTACTCGATGGGTTTTAAAAGTTTTCTACACACACTCTCTCTCTCTCTCTCTCTCTGTGCGCGCAGCACATGCATATGCATGTCTGTATGTAGTTTGTTGCGTGTGCAGTATGCCTGTGTAGTGTGGAAGACAGTCATGGATTGTAATTTGTGGAGGAGTAACTGCTTCCAGTAATGTTGTTTGGCAAATGCAATACTTTCTAGCCTTCACTGCATGACCAATCACGTATTTTATGCATGTTCTCTCTGCTTTCTGTAAATGAGTTAAAGGGAATGATCCTTGGAGTTTTAGCAGGCATTTTACTGTGCCATGCATGTTTTTTGGTTATAACGTAAGATACTGTGAAATTGCGTTCTATAATTCTCTGTTCACACATGGATGGGTCGATTCATTTTTATAGAAGTTATATGCAGTCATCTTCAATTCTATTGTTTGTCAACAGAATCTATTCACATGCATGCGGCATAACATTGGAGGCAACCAAAAGAGTGGAGCATTTTGATGAATTCAGACACTCGGCTTAAGATGGGTAATGCCCCAGGCTGCAATTGGGGATCTTGTTTGTTATCGCATCTGAAATGTATGTGCCCAAGGCGGATGAAAAATACTCGTTCTGAATGAGGAGTCTGCAAATGCAGACAGACGTACTTTGGGGACACCAGTTTGATGGTGCATCATTTTGATTGATGATGTACGTTCCACGATCACCTTTAGTTAGCTACATGGCACCGGGTGTTGGTGTGTCTTCCACTTTCAAGAAGACATCTGAGTCTTGACATTGAAGGAACCCACCCGGCAGCAGGAGAAATGAAAAAATATATATATATTATTTGTGGTGTTGCATGGCATATTTGTTGGCCAGAAATGGGGTGGCTTACCTCTACAAGTACAAAGGAATCGAAGAGAAGGAAAGAGAGAATAATGACAACCGATATTTACGTGGAAAACCCTTATGAATTAAGGAAAAAAACCACGGGATGTTAAGTCCGAAAAATTGCACTATGTATGAGATAGAGATTACAAAACAGTAAGGTAAAAATGCTCACTCACGCCGTTGGGCTTACTTTTTCTCCTCTGTTTTCTTTTCTTTCTCACACACACACACACTGCTCGTCTCTTTTCTGCTTACAACTTCTTTTCACACTCTACTGCCTCCAGTCTGCTTACACACATACATATATACAAGAATATTAAGGACTCAGCAGTAGCAGTTGGATCACCACGCCGTTATCCATGGTTGGTGTACTGTTTCCAAGAAGTATGTTTTAGCACAGCAACAGGTGGCGCATGCCTGCAGCATCAGCAGCAACAGATCTGCAGATTTTGCGTTTTCAATGTTACCTAATCGGGCAGGTCAACCTACTTCCTTTTAGGCATAGTAGAAGCTCTGTGTCGTCTTAATAAGCCGGTCAACCTTGTTGACCGTCTTTCCAAGCAAACCGGTCAACATTCTGTTGACCGTCAATCCGGTCAACACCCCGTTGACCGTCCATCCGGTCAACGCCCCGTTGACCGAAACTTCTTCACGAGAGAGATTTCCAACAAACTTCTCCTCTCAATCGTGAGGAAGTTAACTCCATTAACTCGGCTATCTTGCAGCATGCCTCATTCTTTCCTCTTGTTAGGATCTTAGTCATCATGTTTGCTCAATTGTCTTCAGTACCAATCTTCTTCAGTGATAATAGACCAGCTTCCAGCACGTCCCTCACCCAATGGTACCGAACATCAATATGTTTGGATCTCGAGTGGAATTAAGAATTCTTGTAGAGATGTATTGCACTCTGACTATCACAAAGTACACTATACTTCTCTTGTTGAAGACCCAATTCTTGAACAAATTCCTTCATCTACAGCATCTCCTTGCAGGCTTCTGTAACTGCAATGTATTCGGCTTCAGTTGTGGATAGAACTACACACTTTTGTAGCTTGGATTGCCAAGAAACAGCACCGCCCGCAAATTTTACCAAGTAGCCCGATGTGGATTTGCTTGTGTCAACATCTCCGGCCATATCCGCGTCTGAGTATCTCACTAACTGCGGCTTGTCACTTCCAAGACACAAACACATCTTGGAAGTTTTCCGAATATATCTCATGATCCATTTTATTACAGACCAGTGCTCATTTCCCGGATTAGACAGAAACCGGCTAACTGTCCCAACGGCATGAGCTATGTCCGGTCTGGTGCATACCAGAGCATACATCAGACTTCCCACAGCTAATGAGTAGGGAACGCCTTTCATGTATTTCTTCTCGTCATCCGTAGTCGGACATTGACGAGTGCTCAGCCTGTAGTGATTTGCCAATGGTGTACTCACGGGCTTCGATTTCTCCATATTGAATCGTTGGAGCACTTTCTCTATATAGTTTTTTTGTGACATCCACAACTTCCTTGCCTTTCGATCGCGTAGGATTCTGACTCCCAGAATCTATTTAACCGATCCAAGATCCTTCATGGCAAATGATTGTCTAAGCTGCTCATTCAGCTTTTTTATCCGGTCTCCATTGTGCCCAACAATCAGCATGTCGTCTACGTATAGAAGAAGAACAACAAAATCATCATCCGAGAATTTTTATACAAATACGCAATGGTCACGAGTTGTCCGCCGGTACCCTTGACTGGTCATGACTAACTTGAATTTTTTGTACCACTGCCTGGGAGCTTGCTTTAATCCGTACAGACTTTTTCTTAGACGGCAGACAAGTTTCTCATTCCCTTTGACTTTGAACCCTTCCGGTTGTTCCATGTAGATTTTCTCCTCGAGTTCACCATGAAGGAATGCAGTCCGGACGTCTATCTGTTCCACCTCTAAGTCTTGGGCGGTGGCAAGGGCCAGCACTACCCGGACGGATGACATTTTAACAACCGGGGCAAAGATCTCATCAAAATCAATTCCCTTTTGTTGACTGAAGCCATTCACCACCAACCGTGCCTTGTACTTAGGCTTCTTGGCATTCTCATCCTGCTTCAAGCAATAGACCCATTTGTTCTTGAGGGCCTTCTTCCCCTTAGGAAGTTTTACCAAGTCAAAGGTATGGTTTTCATAAAGGGAGCTCATCTCCTCCTTCATGGCTTCCAGCCATTCCTTTTTACTATCGTTGTTGATTGCCTCCTCATAATCCTCGGGCTCTCCGACATCTGTGAGCATCACATATTCATTTGGTGATAGACGGACAGATGACCGTCTATTGCGTGAGGGCCGTCTAACAGGGACATTCCCTACTGGTTGAGGTATGACTTCATCAACGGTGTCATCAGGGGCCATGACCTCCCTTTCATTTTCTTCAACCGTCTCCTAACCAGGATCCTCTCCTTCTAATAATGCCAGACGGACAATTTCATCGCTCACTTGGGCCGTTTGCACGTCGTCACACTTGGCATCTCTGCCAATGTCTTCTATTGTCTCATTCTCAACAAAGGTTACGTCCCTAGATCGGACGAGTTTTCTGGTAACTGGATCATAGAACCGGTAGCCTAGTTCATCTTCCCCATAGCCCAGAAAGACGCATAGTGTCGACTTTGACTCCACCTTGTCCTTTCATCTTTTGAGACATGAACGGATGCTTTACATCCGAATACTCACAAATGATCATAGGACGGCTCCTTACCCGTCCATATCTTTTCTGCCACTTCACCCATCAGAGGCTTGCTGGGCGACCTGTTGATGATGTAGGCCGCCATCCGGAGTGCTTCTGCCCAGAACGAAGCATGAAGCTTTGCTTCGGAAAGCATGCAGCGTACTCTCTCCAAAAGCGTACGATTCATCCGTTCTGCGACTCCATTCAACTGTGGAGTCTTTGGTGGTGTCCATCAAATGGTCCCAAGTATTCGCCACCGGACGGCCTTCAGCTTCTTCCCCGTCTGACGCTCCACAAGAGCATGGAATTGCTCAAAAATACCAGGAACCCGATCCTTGGTCTTGAGTGGGTAGACCTACAGCCTTCTTGAACAGTCGTCAATGAAAGAAACAAAATATTGGGCTCCACCAAAAGATTTTTTTCTGAATGGCCCATACACATCTGTGTGAACTAGTTCTAGGAGCTCCGCCTTTGGACCGGACGAGTCTCCATGAAATGAGACTCTCTTTTGCTTTCCAGCCAAGTAATGAGGACACATCTTTTGTCCTTTCTCCTTTGCTCCAGTGATCAAGCCTTTCTTGGCCAAGCAGGACAGGCCTTCATTACTCATGTGGCTTAGCCTTCTATGCCACATGTCCATCGTCTCAGTGCTGGTTATGGCATTTACATCTCCTGCCACTACGCAGGTCTTCATCAGATACAGGCTGGAGGCCTTTTTTCCTCTTGTTACAACAAGAGATCCTCTTGTTAGCTTCCACTCGCCATCACAGAAGGTATTACAATAACCTTCATCATCCAGGCATCCGGCTGAGATGACATTCAGTCGAATGTCAGGGACATGACGTACGTCCTTCAATATCAGCTTTGTCCCGTTATTTGTGACCAGGACAACATCTCCTCTGCTTACAATGGGAGATGTTCCTTCATTTTTCATCCTTATTACTCCAAATTCTCCTAGAGTATAGGATGTAAACAACTGCCTTCTGGATGTGACGTGCAAGGTGGCACCAGAGTCGATCACCCAGCTGAACTCCTCGTTCGTCACATTTGCCACGTCCCCTTCACTTGTCAGCAGGAGATCGCCTGCTGTGACTACTGAGGCGGAGGACTTTTTCACTACCCGTCCATTGTCACCTTTCTCCTTTTCCGCATTTTCCTGCTTCCATTTGAAGCAATGCTTTTTAATGTGGTCCTTCTTGCCACAGTGGTGACACTCAAGGTTTTGATACTTTGATCTTGACTTGCTGCGGGCTTTCTCGCCTTGCTTCTGACCACGGCCTCTGCTTCTTCCCCTAGATTCAGTCATAAGTACCTCGGACGTCGAGGTCCCTTATGACTTCCTAGACTTATTCATGAGTAGGGAAGCAATAACCTCATCCAACTTCAAGGTGTCCTTGCCAAACAATAAGGTGGTAACAATATGATCAAAGGAGGCCGGCAGAAAGGCCAGTAGGACCAACGCTTTGTCCTCTTCCTTGATTTCTTCGTCAAGGGCGGACATTTGCGTCAATATCCGGTTAAACTCATCCAGGTGCTTTTCGGAGCTCCCTTCTTCTGACAACCGTAGGCCATAGAACTGTTTCTTTACATGAAGCCTGATTGTCAAGAATTTGGACTTATATCGACTCTCCAACTTCTCCCAGACCTCCGCCGGGTCAGTCAAGCCAAGCACCTCCTAGAGAGTGTTGTCCGCAAGACAGAGCTTAATGGTGCAATTTGCAAGATCTCTTTTATCTTGCCACTTATGGTCGGTCAAGTTCGCAGGCTTCTCATCCTTCTTCTTCAGCGCCTTTATCGTTCCTTCTCTGGTGAAAATGTTCTTCACCATTTCTTGCCAGAGGATGAAGTTACACTGTCCGTTAAACTGCTCAACGCTAAACGGTAGATTCTTCGATGATATTGACGCCATTAGAACAAAGTTCTCAACCTCTCTCTGATACCACTTGTTGGCAGAAATGGGGCGACTTACCTGCACAAGCACAAAGGAATCGAAGAAAAGGAAAGAGAGAATAATGACAACCGATACTTACGTGAAAAGCCCTTATGAATCAAGGAAAAAAATCACGGGACGTTAAGTCCAAAAAATTACACTATGTGTGAGATAGAGATTACAAATTAGTAAGGCGAAAATACTCACTCACGCCGTTGGGCTTACTTCCTCTCCTCTGTTTTCTTTTCTTTCTCACACACACACACACTGCTCGGCTCTTTTCTGCTTACAACAACTTCTTTTCACATTCTACTGCCTCTAGCCTGCTTACACATATACATACATACAAGAATATTAAGGACTCAGCAGTAACAGTTGGATCACCACGCCGTTATCCATGGTTGGTGCACTGTTTCCAAGAAGTATGTTTTAGCACAGCAGCAGGTGGCGCATGCTTGCAGCATCAGCAGCAACAGATCTACAGACTTTATGTTTTCAAGGTTACCTAATTGGACAGGTCAACCTACTTCCTTTCAAGCATAGCAGAAGCTTTGTGTTGTCTTAATAAGCCGGTCAACCTTGTTGACCGTCTTTCCAAGCAAACCGATCAACATTCTGTTGACCGTCCATCCGATCAATGCCTATTTGACCAAAACTTTTTTACGAGAGAGATTTCCAACAAATATTCACCTTTAGTCATAGGATGCAAGAGCAGCTTCGGCCAGAGAAAAATCCAAAATAGCATAGTCTTATGCATCTTTTTTTATTGGGAGGTCGGAGAAGTCCCATTTCTAGAGTGTCTGATGACTGTTGGGAATGTGCCTTTCACATCGAAGACATCAGACCTCCACGGTACAGGGAAATAGGAGGGTGACAAGAATTGAAAAGAGAGAATATGGGGAGCTAGCTTCTTTCTTTTTTAATGCGTCAGGGTCATTCGTTGCTGTTTTATCAGTTTGATCAATAATGATTTGAGTACGAAAGATGTTTAGATCTTTCCAGTAGGATTTCCCTGAAAACAAATGGTCACATGTGGTTGACGCTGCTTAGTGACTTCATTGTAGCGGATATAATATGCATTCATATTGTGTTGCTAAAGATAATGGAACCTGTGTTGTTCCAAGACAGCAGGAGACGGAACGAGGAGAATGTTGTTCCAATGCTGTTGTGTTGTTATTATGCTCTTCCAAGGAGAACAGATTTGCCAACTACGGCTGGGCCCTGTCTACTGCTGTGTTATTGCTTGCCTGCAGCTTTTAATGGCAAAGGGGTGGAACCTACAGCCAGTCAGGAATTTGAAGTGGAGATGAAAATGTTTTGCGGTTCATATTTTCCTGTACTGCTGCTGCTGCTGCTGCTGCTGCTGTTATTATGATTATTATTCTTTGGTCTTCTTTCGGAGTGGTAGTGGTGGTGGGAAAACCACATCTACAATTCTCAAGCAGAGCATTCCTTTTCCAGAATTGGCGCTCCCTTGGCTATTAATTTTGGTTGTCTTTTCCCTGTTACCTTTTGGGCAGGCATTTGCAATGTGAGTCATGCATGAGTCATTAGCACATGTAAGAAGAAAGAAAGAGGCTGATCAAATTAGTTGGTTTCGGCCATGCACATCATTAGGAGTGACAGTCCACGCGTCCTCAGACCCAAATATCTTTATTTTTATGGTCTCGTAGCTGGCCTCAAAATTAGGACTCAAAATCAGTTTGTTTCATTAACTAACTTAAACCCAAGTCAATGATGGGATCTCAACTTATATCAAACACTGTTAAACAGCTTGAATAATAATAAGATATTTGTCTAGATTACGGTATCTAAAAGCTATACTTAAAAGTGATACTAAATATCAATAATTATTTTACTTTAAACTACTAGTAAGAAGACATATTTTAATCAATATGAGAACATTCATCCAATAATAACTACTAATGGTACTGAATTTAATAATGGATTAGCCGGTAGCCATATATAAAACACAACCAAAAATCCTAAAATTTTATACATGGATATATATGGAACAGGTAATGTTATGATCCAATTTTAAAATACCGATAACATCAGTTTTTAATAAATTATGCATAATTTGTATACTAATCATTGAACATACATAAAAACTGTACAAATGCAGTAATGATGTCAAATTTGTATAAGTATTTAAAATCATATGATATGAAAAAATCGGATATACATACAGAAATA
>JAODPA010078455.1:0-27446 GCA_025585075.1 Nepenthes mirabilis | reverse complement strand
ATAAACCAGAACCGGCCCGTGGCTGGCCGCTCGCCAGCCGCTCGAAGGGCGCTCGAGCGGCCAGCGTAGTATATATTGCGCCGCGCGAATCGTTCTCCCTCATTTTCGATCGGCCGAGGGCTTTTCCAGAGAGAGAGAGCGCGACTAGAGAGAGAAGGGAGGAGATCGAGCCCGGGAGTCCGATTCCGCCCGAAAGCCAGGTATAAAGGTGAAAGCACGCGTCGAGGCAAGTGTTCTCATACCCACTTCTCGTTCTCTTTCGTTGTTTTATGTATTTTCGTTGGGTATTTTGTGTCGATACCCACGGTGGATGTTAGAATCTTGAAACCCATGAGTATGGGGTAGGGAAAATGTAGTTAGTTGTCCGAATCGGGTCCGATTCGCCCGGGTGATTTGCGCCGGAACCCTAACCTACGGGATTTTGGGGGTTTCCCGTTTCCCGGCCCCGTATCATGAAATTGACCCCAAAATTGGAAAGCCCACGTCCCAAATATGAACATATGTCGGCCGCGGGTTCGATTTCGCACGTTTCGACCCGTTCGCGGTGTCCGGGCCCTCTAAATCGGCCCTGTTACTGTTCACCCGAGACCGGAGGTGGATTTTGCGTGTTTCCACCTTCGTGAGATGATGAAAGAACTCTAGAATATGAATCCCGGTATTCCAATTGTGTATATATATCGACCGGATGCCGAATCCCGCAAGATTTGACCCGTTCGTGGCATCCGGGAGCCTTGAAAGACTTCCGTAATGATTAATCCGAAAGTGAGTGGGAAGTTGCATACTTCCACCCTCGTGTTAAGTAAATTGAACCCCGAACGTGAAATATCGTGTACGAATTGTATGTACGAATCCACCGGACGTCCGATCTCCAAGTATTGAACCGTATTCGGCGTCCGGGTGTTCAAAAGAGAATCCGATAATGTTCACCCGAAATGGAATGAGAAATGTAACGTTCACACACACAGCACACACCCAACACCCCCAATTTCTTCAATTTACACCAACGCACACATCCATACACACACACGGTTGTACTCACAACCTTACACACCAACAGCAGCTCAACTGCTACACATATACACACACCCAATACACACACGACGCACACACACAGCACCCACACGGTACACACGGCTACTCCAGCCGATCATACCCACGCCATCACACACACACCGTCACACACCCACGGCCGAACACCAACCGTTCACTCTTACTCATACAACGAATATACACAGAAATTAACCCTAAATTGTACAAATCCTTCACTCACCAATTCACGGCCAGAATAGAGCACGAAGCTCTGTTTTCTCACCCAACTTTTTGGACCGGTCACAAACAAATTATCATCTACTTCCTCATTAATTTCTCAACGAACACATACCATCCAATTTACACCTCAAAAATGGTAGAATTAGAGGAAGAGAAACAGATTCGAACAAAGGAATTGAATCACAGAGCACCACAACAGCTAAGGAAAATGTGAGGTTCCGGATTTGTGAACCCGATAATTAAGAGGTGATTAGTATGTTAATGATCAATACTAATCTTATGGGAGGATTAAGGTTTGGTATCGGAAGAAAAATCGGGAAAGAATTCGGGTCCGGGCTGCCGAAGCCCTGCCAGCAGGCTTGCGCCTGCTGGGCGCTCGAGCCGAGGCTCGAGCGGATAAACCAGAACCGGCCCGTGGCTGGCCGCTCGCCAGCCGCTCGAAGGGCGCTCGAGCGGTGGCTGCCCGAAGCCTGGCCGCTCGCCGGCCGCTCGAGCGGCCGGCGTAGTATATATTGCGCCGCGCGAATCGTTCTCCCTCATTTTCGATCGGCCGAGGGCTTTTCCAGAGAGAGAGAGAGCGCGACTAGAGAGAGAAGGGAGGAGATCGAGCCCGGGAGTCCGATTCCGCCCGAAAGCCAGGTATAAAGGTGAAAGCACGCGTCGAGGCAAGTGTTCTCATACCCACTTCTCGTTCTCTTTCGTTGTTTCATGTATTTTCGTTGGGTATTTTGTGTCGATACCCACGGTGGATGTTAGAATCTTGAAACCCATGAGTATGGGGTAGGGAAAATGTAGTTAGTTGTCCGAATCGGGTCCGATTCGCCCGGGTGATTTGCGCCGGAACCCTAACCTACGGGATTTTGGGGGTTTCCCGTTTCCCGGCCCCGTATCATGAAATTGACCCCAAAATTGGAATCCCCACGTCCCAATGATGAATATATGTCGGCCGCGGGTCCGATCTCGCGCGTTTGGACCCGTTCGCGGCGTCCGAGCCCATTAAAGGGGCGCTGTTACTGTTCACCCGAGCCCGAAGGTGAATTTTGCGCGTTGTCACCTTCGTGAGATGATGAAAGAACTCTAGAATATGAATCCCGGTATTCCAATTGTGTATATATATCGACCGGATGCCGGCTGTTACTGTTCACCCGAGACCGGAGGTGGATTTTGCGTGTTTCCACCTTCGTGAGATGATGAAAGAACTCTAGAATATGAATCCCGGTATTCCAATTGTGTATATATATCGACCGGATGCCGAATCTTGCAAGATTTGACCCGTTCGTGGCATCCGGGAGCCTTGATAGTTTCCCGTTGTTGATAATCCGGAAATAAATGGGAAGTTGTGTACTTCCACCCTCGTGACAAGTAAATCGAACCCCAATTGTGTAATCCTGTGTACAAGATGTACGAACGAATCCACCGGACGTCCGATTTCCAAGTATCGAACCGTGTACGGCGTCCGGGTGTTCAAAAGAGAATCCGATAATGTTCACCCGAAATGGAATGAGAAATGTAACGTTTAAATGATTAAACGTAAAAGTAAGAACCCGAATGTGAATCCGTGTGCCGGAGGTTCCAAAGTGAGATGTGATCATCTGAGGTATGAGATCTGGTTTCTCTTGTGAACTTGGGTTGATTGTTGTGAATAAGGGAATGAAGTCCCGCATATTGTGATTAAAGGAATTGAGTCCCTTTGGTGATTGTGAACCGTGATGTGATCGGAAGGGAGTCCACATTGTGCTTGTGATGATATAATCTCCTGGATGGAGATGTGATTGATGATGTAATCTCCCGGTTGGAGATGATTATGATGGGAATGAGGTTTCCCGAGATATGATTGTGTGGCAAATGTGGATTTCCCTCTCCAAGTGTCGAACCTAACCCTGAAACTAGGACCCTGAGTCATATGGGTAGTATTCTTTAGTGTACCATGTCCATCGTGGTGGGAACCCGAGGGATACTTGGCCACGTATTCCGGCCGCTCGTGTGAGCGGGTGATGTCTGTGGTACGCTTTAGGAAACTACTGTGGAAGGACGAGGATTGCCCTGGACCCCGGGGGTGTGGGGTGTGTCGACACTACATATTGAGATGTAGTTGTCAGTGATGATTNNNNAACTACTGTGGAAGGACGAGGATTGCCCTGGACCCCGGGGGTGTGGGGTGTGTCGACGCTACATATTGAGATGTAGTCGTCAGTGATGATTGTTGCATGGATGCAACCGAGGGTCGTGTGCTACCGACCGAAAGTAGTAGCCGTGGCTTTAGAATGTGTAGCTAACACATTCCTGTCCTCGTTCTCTCGCATCGTTGGTTAGTACGATCTACTAGCCGGGGTCCGCAAAGATGATATAATAATGAAAATGAATAATGTCCAATCGATGAACCCGTGAATCAAGTGATTCGAGATAGAACCGTGAACTGTAATGAGAACCTTGTGAATCCAAAATGAGAACCGAATGAATCCAGTGATTCAAGATGAAATCGTAGGAATCAAGTGATTCCTGTTGGTCCCTGATCTCTCTCCTATTTCTTGTCTATGGAGAGTATGTGTTTCCTTTCTCTGTTCTTGCTCTTGTACATGCCTTGGAGATTTGTGTATGATTATATTTGCTGAGCTGTTAGCTCACTCTTGCAGTTGATGTTTTTTCTTTCAGATGAGAACACTTAGCTGGCGCATGTAGATAAAGCAAGAAGAGGCTTGCTTGATGTGATTGGCTGGACGGCGAGTGATCAGAAGATTTGGACTTAGAGTTGGATCGGGCTGTGGTTAGCTGCTCGCGGTTGAGCGTGGCTCATTGTTGCTATTTTATGGTTTTATTATGCTTCCGTATGTATGATGATTTATTTTGCTTCCGCGTCGGTATATTTATGTTTGGAGTTTTGTTTAATTAGATGGCATCTCTCTAGATCCAGTACTATAAGTTGTGTACTGTGTTGGAGCCATGGATGATATGGCTGTGTTGTGATCCTGTGTGGCATGTTGTAGGCTTTGAGTTAAGCCTCTGGATTAGATGTGTGCTTGTATAGAATGATATTTAAGCAGGTTGTATTTCGGTTTTCGTCCAGTTGCAGAGGAAACTCTGCCGGATTTTCTGTAGAGTCCATAGGTTAATTATGGGCTTTAGGGTGTGTTTAAGCATTGACGGAGGTTATTCATTGGAGAATAATCCGTTCCGTCACATAGGGCATGATAAGGGCATTGGTGGGGCGCGCTGGGGAGTTCCTGCATGCAACACAAGTGATGTTGGGGAGCGACCCAGGCACTACCAAACAGGACATGAGGGCACGACGGGAACAGTTAGGCATGACAAGGGCACTGCTGGAGTGCACCGTGGGTGACAAGCACACTGCTTGGGTGCAACATGAGTGTCATAAGGTGTGACAAGGACGCTGTTAGGCACGACAAGGAAGCTGCTAGGTGCCACAAGGGCACGATATGAGTGGTGCTAGATCCACCTGGGCACTGCTAGGGTGACAAGGGCCCGGTAAGGATGCACTAGGCGTAACAAGGGCACTGCTGGGGTGCACTTATGTGAGGTTTTGGGTCTAAAAACTTGTTAATGATGAGGTGATTTGTATGCTAATGATCAATACTAGGTCTATGAAACGAATGAGGTTGGGTATCGGAAGAAAAATTGAGAAGAATTCGGGTTCGTGCTGCTCAAGCGCTGCCAGCAGGCTTGCGCTGTTGCGCGCTCGAGCGCGATTTCTAGAATCGCACCTGCCCACTGGCCGCTTGAGCTCTGCTCAAGCGGGATTTCCAGAACCGCACCCGTCCGCTGGCTGCTCGAGCTTTGCTTGGGCACGGTTTCCAAAATTATTGCAGCCCGATGCTCGCTCGAGGTGCGCTCGAGAGATGGCGCCTTTTTAAGCCGCATCGTGCTTCTTTCTCCTCATTTTTCCACGATCCCAAAAGCATCTAGAGAGAGAGAGCGTGGATTCTAGTGAGAGAAGGGAGGAGATCGAGGCTGTGGAGTCCAAATCCATCCGAGAGCTAGTTATAAAGGTGAAAGCACACGTCGAGGCAAGTGTTCTCATACTCACTTCTCATTCTCTTTCGATGTTTTGGTTGATTTTATTGCGTATTTTGTGTCGATATCCATCGTGAATGTTAGAATCATGCAGCCCCTGCCTTGAGGTCCAAGAATATGTAGTTATTTTTTCAAATCGTGTCCGATTCACTCGGTTTGGTTTTACCGAAACCCTAACCCATGAAATTGGGGATCTCCCATTTTCCTTCCGCGTATCATGAAATTGACCTCAAAATGTGAATTCCCACGTCCTAAATATGTATATACATCGGCCGCGAGTTCGATCTCGCACGTTTCGACCCGATCGCGGTGTCCGGGCTCTCTAAATTGGCCTTGACACTGTTCATCCGAGTGTAAAGGGGGAAATTGCATGTTTCCACCTGTGTACGTTGAATCAACCCCAAAAGATGAATCACCATGTCCCAATTGTGCATATGTATCAACTGGATGCCTGATTTCACAAGTATCGAACCGTTCGCGGCGTCTAGATGCTCTAAAAGAGGCCTGACGCTGTTCTTCCGAAAATAAATGGGAAATTTACATGCTTTGCCCTCGTTTAACCCTCATTTAATTGTTATAAAAGTGATGTCTAAATGTTGTGTTAAAGTGTAAGCCCCGAAAATGTGTATTTGGGCACCGGAAGCAAGGAAACGAGTCCAGGAGGCTTCTAAAATGATACGTGATTATCAAAGGTATGGAATTCAGAATTCTCTTGTGAACATGAATTGAATTATAATGACAGGATTGAGTCCCACTGAAAGTTGTGAACTGAGCAAGTAAATGGAAGGGAATCCACATTGTGCATTGTGATGAAATAATCTCCCGGATGGAGATGTATGTGATGGGAATGGGATTTTCCGAGTTGTGAATATGTATGGAAATATGGATTTCCCTCTTCAAGTGTTGGAACTAATCTTGAAACTAGGACCATGATTCATAGGGGTAGTAACCTTTGCCTTACCTTGTCCATCGCAGTGTAAACCCAAGGAATAATTGGCCACGTATTTTGGCCGCTCGTGGGAGCGGGTGATATTCGTGGTATGCTTTAGGAAACTACTATAGAAGAACAAGGTTTTCCCTGGTCCCCGGGGGTTATGGGGCGTGTTGGCCGAGTGCTGCAAGCCTAAAATGTAGCCGTTTGGTTAAATGTTGTATTATTGAGATGCAACTGATGGTCGAGTGCTGCAGACCTAAAATGTAACCATAGCTTTAGAATGTGTAGTGAACACATTCCTTTCCTCGTTCTCTCATATCGTTGGTTAGTACGGCCAACTAGCTCGGGTCTGCAAAGATGATATAATGATGAAAATATATAATACCTAATCGATGTAACCGTGAGAATCTAATGATCCCAGATCTCCCCTGTTTACCTCTCAAGATTCATGACTATTGAGATTACACGTGTTTCTCCCCTTTTCAGTTATTGCTTCTATTGCTTTCTACTATAAGATGTGACTTATGATTACATTTGCTGAACTGTAGGCTTACTCTTGCTATTTAACTTTCTAGATGAGAACACTTAGCCGGCGCCAGATTAGTTAGAACAAGGAGAGAGACTTGCTTGAAGGGGGTTTGCTAGACGTCAAGTGCATTGAAGATTTGATCGTATTGTTGTAATGGGATGTAACAGCCACTCATGGATGAAGGTGGCTTGTTATTACATATTATGGCTTGTTGTTGTATTATGGTTTTGTTATGCTTCCGCAGGTTTTGATGATTTAGTTGTACTTCTGCATTTATATTATGTTAATATTCTTAGATTTTAAGTTTTATTAGATGGCATCTCTCTAGACTCAATATAGTAGATAGGGTTACTGTACTGGAGCCATGGATGATATGGCAGTTATATGATCCTATGTATTGTGTTGTAGGCTTTGTAGTGATTACTTTGGTTAAATGTGTGCTTGTACAGGATGTTTTTAAACAGGTTATATTTTCGGTTTGCGTCCAACTGCAGAGGAAACTTTGCCGAAATTTCTCTAGAATCCATAAGTATTAATTATGGACTGTAGTTGTGTTGCCAATGACGGAGGTTATTCGTTGAAGAATAATCCGGTCCGTCAGAATTGGTATCAGAGAGAAAAGAGATGCCTTAGGTTTGATCTGAATCATATGCGGAAGTTTAGGTTAGATTAAGATTGATTGAATAAGTAATCAAAGGCGTGTGATGACTAAGTTAGTCTAGGTAGTTTTGGTTACCCCAGTCCCAATAACTTAGGCCAGCGCTAAGTTAGAAGCGGTGACTTAGTTTGAGTGGCTAGCTTATACGTTCTAGCTTGTGTTCTAGGAGTGGCTTAATTCGAATTGCTTCTATCTCAAGCAAGTATTAGTAGTGGCTCCAAGATGAGGACTACTAGTATTGGTGGCTGACTACAAGGAAGAGAGAAAAATGGTGTCTAGAGACACTTTAAGGTTGGAATTTGATTGGTATCAATTGGGTTCTTGAATTAATCAGTGTTGATTCGAGGCCTAAGTTAATTAATCTCGGTTTGAGGTTTAAGTTTGATCAGCTCTTGGTTGAAGTTCTTAGGTTGGTATTTTGCTACGAAGGGTTGCTAGGTCAACCTAGGGAACCGATGAATAGGGTGGAGTTAAGTTCTGGCATATGAAGTTTTAGGTTGACAATTCATAATTATTTCGAAAATACTAAAGTGTCTGGACTTCTAGGCAGTCCAGATCCTATTGAGGTCGAGATGTGAATTTTAAGACTTAATATGACGTTGTGGTGACCCCATGTCTGGTAGAAGAAATGGCGTGTTGCCCCATGCTAGATAGGAAGTGAAGTTGACCTCGGTTGGTTGACGTGAGAAAGATCATGGGTCTCGGGGATTAAGAGATACTGTCCCATGTGTTATGGAAGTTTCATGAATTAATGCTTTGTGTCGATGAGACTCTTGGGAGCGTGATTTAATAGTGATTAGTTTGATCGCAAGATTTAAGGATGTCCTTATCCATGGATAGGTGGTAAAGAGGTTCAGTGTTTTAAATCAAGGCTCTAAGGTATTAACTTAAAGTATTAAATGCCACCTGTCGCGATAAGAGGTAAGGCCCTTGGGCTTAATATCGTAATCTGCTGTCATTTTGGGGATTCCAAACCCATGTTTGCATTGTGTTTTGAATTATGTGTGATTGGAGGACATGGACTTTGTAGTAGCGGCAAAAGTAACCTAGTATTCGGAAAGGACAAAAGATATATCAAAGTGGATGTTTATGTACAAATCTTCGATAAATGTTTTCCCGAAGGGATTTTGGGACTATGAATTAAGTTATAGATAGTACGGTCATTGGATTAAGAATAGTTTGTTTCCTCTGACCTTGAAGTGAAGAAATCCGATGCCTTAGGATCATAGTTTCGGTGGTGATGAAGCATGAGAGAAATATGCAGATTGCCAAGATAGAAGATGAAATTTCTCAACCTTGGTGTCACAACACTTGCATCTTTGGGATCCTGATTATAGATAATTTTGTGATTCCTAAGTTTGTTTCAATAAGGATCTAATTTTGTGTCATTTTCCTTGAGTTTGTAGATGTGATTGGTTGGGTCGACGGAATTGTATTAGTAAGCGTATTATGCCTCGTAATTGGACCGTGCAGTTTTGGGTATGAACTTGAGATACTTAAAGTATTAAGTCTTAATCTGATCTTAATAGTAGTTTGGTGGGCGAACTGCAGTGCTACTATAGTTGGCTTGGTAAAGGATAGCATCTTGCAATCAGGTTGTAGGATTTGAAGCATGAGTTTGAATCGATCGAGGTACCAAGAAATTGATGTTGTCTTTCCTGTAGATCATTTAATGAGGATCTATGCCAAGCCCAATTCGTAGATACGGCCACATCGAGGTCTTTTTGGGGTCATTGAGGGGCTTCTACCATTTAACTATTTGAGGATGTTATCAAAAGGAAGATTAGGTTGATGTATCTGTTGGTCAAGAATTTGAGGTTATGTCGAAATCAACGCCGATTGTTGAGGATTCCATGTAGAGCTGAGGAGATATCAGTTTTGCATCGTGTGAAATACTCCAGAACCTTCAGGGTAAATGAGATGGACCAATAAGGTTGTTCATGAAATTCAAAAAAAAAAAATTTGGGTTGCCTAGGAGATTGACGATTTGATAAGCGGACCTTGTGATTGGATAGGTGAATTATGTGGACTATTGTAAAGGCTTGATGGATTCTAAGATCGAATTAGGTCCATAGCATGTTAATTGTGGATCAATGGAAGATGTAGCTCCGGCGGTGTTCAGGATAAGGATATGGCCACTATGAAGTCCAAAAACGTCGTTTGGGTTTTGTAGACTCGTTGGCATTTCATGAAATTTTATGGGTTTGACCTTTTGGCCATATTAGGGTCCATGTTGGGGTGACTTCATTGATGAATTCAAAAGGAATAATGGGGTGTACGTAGTTATTTGAGGATTATGTCATAAGTTCTGACGGCTAATAATCTGTATGCTCCCTTCGGGAAGAGAGTGCGAGTTTCGTTAAGGAATTGCCTTGTTAAGTTTGTGGCTCTTTGGTGGCACGATTTTGAGATCAACAAGATTGTAAGTGATGGACAATTGGGGAGACCAATTAGTGTCGTGAAAGCGTACGGTAATCTTGGATCTAACCGAAGTTGTTAGTGACCTGACAAGTATTCCTTGGGAATTTCTGTGTCGATAAGACGACCAGCGTGGGAGAAATTTGTAATTTCTAGGTCGAAAGATAAAAGGTAATTTCCAGGGAATAAAAAGGTATTAAGAGGCGTTCATGTCATTTGGATTGACCCCTAATGGGTCTGATAAGTTATCGTGGAATGTAATGCCTTTGAGAAATGTTAAGGTTATGTGACTCTCACGTCATGATAGGTGGACACTTTTGAATTAAGTGGGGGAGAAGTTCATGATTAGTGTTACCCCCCATATGCAAGTCGGATTTAGCCATTGAAGTTCCATTTAGAGAACTTATGATGTTGTCCTTGAAGATAACCCTTATCAAAATTTTAAGAGCCAGAATGATTGTCTCATTGAGGAATATGATCTTATGATATTGCATGTGGACAAATCAGTTTAAAGGTTGGGAAGGTGAACCTCGGTGTTTGCTTTTAGGGAAAGCAGACATTAGTGTTGACAATTGATGTTGGGAGCTTTAATATGACTTCGAAGTTTCCTAGAAGATGTGAAAGGTAAACCGCGAGTAAGTCCAAATGATTGGGTGATAGGATGCCATGTTCTTAGTCTGGGAGACAGAATCGTATTCAATCTATGGGAGCTAGGATTTCATGAAATATGAAATCCTTATGGTTTGTTTAGGATGGTTAGAGCAACCCACTTATCATAATTATGGAAGACGTATTTGGATTTGGTTCAGTTGGCTCATTGATATGCCAACGAGATCTTAAGGTTACTAAGCAATCAAAATTTTAAGAATTCTGCGTAATGATTTAACGTTATGTCAACTCTTTGGGTGATCATTATGATTATAGTTTTGAATGTGGCGTAATTGGATGATTAGGGGATTTGTCTTCATGGTATGGCTATCCTAGGATCGTATTAATCAGAGTAGCGCAGCGGAAGCATTGTGGGCCCATGGCCCAGAGATTTCTAAATAAGGTTGAGGTCCCTGTCGTCGAATTCTTTCGAGGCTTGGAATGAATTGAAGTGAAAGTTCATTGGTCCGTTTGAAGTATCAGATTGAATTGGAAGAATGTCAGGCATGATTGTAGGTCACTTTTGGAATATCTAGGGATCGTTATAAGGTTTTCCTTGTATCGATGGTTGAGAGAATCGGTAAGTGTGGGTCAAACCATTCTAGGAGGCTAAGAATTTGTCTTGTGATAAAGATTAGAACAATTCAATGCTTGATGTTCCTAAAATAGGCATTGTCCGAGGAAAATGATTTCAGAATATAAGGAGTTCACCTCTGATTTGGAAATTCGAGAATTAATAAATTTCGAGGACGAAATTTTCATAAGTGGGGGAGAATTGTGAGGTTTTGGGTCTAAAAACTTGTTAATGATGAGGTGATTAGTATGCCAATAATCAATACTATGTTTATGGAACGAATGAGGTTGGGTATCGGAAGAAAAATCAAGAAGAATTCGGGTTCGTGCAGCTGAAGCGCTGCCAGCAGGCTTGCGCCTGCTGCGCGCTCGAGCGCGATTTCTAGAATCGCGCCCGCCCGCTGGCCGCTTGAGCTCTGCTCCAGTTAGATTTCCAGAACTGCGCCCGCCCGCTGGCCACTTGAGCTCCGCTTGAGCGCGTTTTCCAGAATTGTGGCCACCCGATGCTCGCTCGAGGCATGCTCGAGCAGTGGCGCCTTTTTAAGCCGCGTCATGCTTCTTTCTCCTCATTTTACCATGATCCCAAAAGCTTCTAGAGAGAGAGAGAGCGTCGATTCTTGTGAGAGAAGGGAGGAGATCGAGGTCATGGAGTCCAAATCCGTCCGAGAGCTAGTTATAAAGGTGAAATCATGTGTCGAGGCAAGTGTGCTCATACTCACTTCTCGTTCTCTTTTGATGTTTTGCTTGATTTTGTTGGGTATTTTGTGTTGATACCAACCGTGAATGTTAGAATCATGAAGCCCATGCCTTGAGGTCCAAGAATATGTAGTTATTTGTTCGAATCGTGTCCGATTCACTCAGTTTGGTTTTACCGAAACCCTAACCCACAAAATTGCAGATCTCCCATTTTCCTTCCTCGTATCATGAAATTGTCCTCAAAATCTGAATCCCCACGTCCTAAATATGTATATATGTCGGCCGCGAGTTCAATCTCGCACGTTTCGATCCGATTGCAATGTCCGGGCCCTCTAAATTAGCCCTGACACTGTTCATCCGAGTGTAAAGGGGGAAATTGCATGTTTCCACCTTCGTGTATGTTGAATCAACCCCAAAAGATGAATCACCATGTCCCAATTGTGCATATGTATCAACTAGACGCCCGATTTCACAAGTATCGAACCGTTCACGACGTCTAGATGCTCTAAAAGAGGCCTGACACTGTTCTTCCAAAAATAAATGGGAAATTTACATGCTTTGCCCTCGTTTAACTCTCATTTAATTGTTATAAAAGTGATGTCTAAATGTTGTGTTAAAGTGTAAGCCCCGAAAATGTCTATTTGGGCACCGGAAGCAAGGAAACGAGTCCAGGAGGCTTCTAAAATGATACATGATTATCAAAGGTATGGAATTCAGAATTCTCTTGTGAACATGAATTGAATTATAATGACGGGATTGAGTCCCACTGAAAATTGTGAACTGAGCAAGTAAATGGAAGGGAATCCACATTGTGCATTGTGATGAAATGATCTCCCAGATGGAGATGTATGTGATGGGAATGGGATTTCCCTAGTTGTGAATATGTATGGAAATGTGGATTTCCCTCTTCAAGTGTTGGAACTAATCTTGAAATTAGGACCATGATTCATAGGGGTAGTAACCTTTACCTTACCTTGTCCATCGCAGTGTAAACCTAAGGAATAATTGGCCACGTATTTTGGCCGCTCGTGGGAGCGAGTGATATTCGTGGTATGCTTTAGGAAACTACTATAGAAGAACAAGGTTTGCCCTGGTCCCCGGGGGATATGGGGCGTGTTGGCCGAGAGTTGCAGGCCTAAAATGTTGCCGTTTGGTTAAATGTTGCATAGTGGAGATGCAACCGATGGTCGAGTGCTGCAGACATAAAATGTAGTCGTAGATTTAGAATGTGTAGTGAAACACATTCCTTTCCTCGTTCTCTCGCATCGTTGGTTAGTATGGCCTACTAGCCCAGGTTCGCAAAGATGATATAATGATGAAAATAAATAATGCCTAATCGATGTAACCATGAGAATCTAATGATCCCAAATCTCCCCTGTTTCCCTCTCAAGATTCATGACTGTTGAGATTACACGTGTTTCCCCTCTTTTCAGTTATTGCTTCTATTGCTTTCTACTATGAGATGTGACTTATGATTACATTTGTTGAGCTGTAGGCTCACTCTTGCTGTTTATCTTTCCAGATGAGAACACTTAGCCGGCGCCAGATTAGTTAGAGCAAGGAGAGAGACTTGCTTGAAGGGGGTTAGCTAGACGTCAAGTGCATTGAAGATTTGATCGTATTGTTGTAATGGGATGTAACAGCCACTCATGCATGAAGGTGGCTTGTTATTATATATTATGGCTTGTTGTTGTATTATTGTTTTGTTATGCTTCCGCAGGTTTTGATGATTTAGTTGTACTTCCACATTTATGTTATGTTAATGTTCTTAGATTTTGAGTTTTGTTAGATGGCATCTCTCTAGACCCAATATAGTAGATAGGGTTACTGTACTGGAGCCATGGATGATATGGCAGTTATGTGAACCTGTGTATTGTGTTGTAGGCTTTGTATTGATTACATTTGTTTGATGTGTGCTTGTACAGGATGTTTTTAAACAGGTTGTATTTTCGATTTGCATTCAGTTGTAGAGAGAACTCTGTCAAAATTTCTATAGAATCCATAAGTATTAATTATGGACTGTAGTTGTGTTGCCAATGACGGAGGTTATTCGTTGGAGAATAATCCGGTCCGTCACAACTTAGGAGCTACGAGGTGCCACAAGGGTATTCCTTGGGAGCGACCCAGGCGCTATTGGGCATGGCAACGACATTGCTGAGGTGTGACACTAGCGCGACACCAGCACTTCTCGGCATGACGAGGGAGCTACTAGAGCACAAAAAGCGCAACGTGGACGCTACTGGGAGCGACAAGGGACCAGCACGAGCGCAACAACAACACAACTAGGCACGACGAGGGAACTATTGGGCACGATACCAGTGGGACAAGGGCATTCCTCAGAGCACTTCTGGGCATGACAAGGGAGCTGTTGAAGCACAACAAGCAACACGGGTGCCCCTAGGAGC
This sequence comes from Nepenthes mirabilis, assembly GCA_025585075.1. Taxonomy (NCBI): domain Eukaryota; kingdom Viridiplantae; phylum Streptophyta; class Magnoliopsida; order Caryophyllales; family Nepenthaceae; genus Nepenthes; species Nepenthes mirabilis. The sequence continues at coordinate 13,287 of JAODPA010078455.1, read as the reverse complement.
GTCAAGGGATTAGCACAGGTGCCATACTAGCATTGCTGGGCACGACCAGGTGGCCGTTAGTCCTGACACCTGTGTGACAAGGGCATTCCTGGGGGGTGACATGGGCACGACCCCGGCACTATTTTGCCCAAAAAGGGAGCTGCTAGTGCACGATAAGTGACAAGGGACCGGCACGGGCACAATATCGGTGCTACTGGGCATGACAAGGGAGATGTTGGGTGCAACACCAGTACGGCACCAACACTGTTAGGCGCGATAATGGAGCTGCTAGAGCATGACAAGCGACGTGGACACCACTGTGTGTGACAAGGGATCGGCATGGGCGAGACACTAGCGCTGCTGGGCACGACAAGGGCATTCCTGGGGTGCGACACTGGTGCAACACTAATACTACTTGGCCCGATAAGGGAGCTGCTGGAGCATGACAAGCAACAAGGGACCGGCACCGATGTGACACCAATACTGCTAGGCGCATCAAGGAGATGCCAGGTGTGACACCGACACTGTTGGGCTTGACAAGGGAGCAGCTGGAGCACGACAAGCAACACGAGCGCTACTGGGAGTGACAAGGGACCTACTCGAGTGCGACACTAGCACTTCTGTGCACGGCAAGAGAGCTGTTGGGTGTGACACCAGCGTAATAAGGGCATTCCTGGTGCACGACATCGGCATAACACCAACACTGCTGGGTTTAACAAGGGAACTGCTGGAGAATGACAAGCGACAAGGGACCAACACAGGCATGACAACAGTGCTGTTGGGCCCAACAAGGGAGCTACTGGGTATGACAAGGGAGTTACTGGGCACAACACCAGTGTGACGAGGGCATTCCTGGGGCATGACATCGGAGTGACACTAGTACTACTGGGTGAAACAAGGGTACTCCTAGAGCATGACAAGTGACATGGGCACTGATCGCCGCAACAATGGCATCAATGGGTTACGATAGGGGCACAACATAGGGCATCAACGGGGCGTATTGTTGGGCATGATAAGATAATGACACAGGCACTGGTTGGCACACAACACTACCATGGCAGTTGCATGACATGGTCGAATCAAATTATTATTTGGGCGCAGATAGCAAATGCCCTAAAATGTTAGGGACGTGACTGATGGTGCTCCGTTCTCTTCCGTTTCGGTTATCCTGCCTTGTCAAGTTAGTGGTTTTTGTAGGAAGCATCTTGGGGGTAATGCAGAGCGAGGTGGATAGTTGTGGTAGCGGCCGTCCGTCCCCAAGCCTTTGATTTTTTTGCATTGTTTCCCAGTTTTGGTGGGAGGGACGAATCGGAGAGACGTGGGGCTAAATCTCAGTGGATCATAATAGCAAGGCCACTTTGTCACTTACAATACCCCATCATGTATTTAAGTCATCTACAAAGGATTTAATCCGCCACTCGTGCAAATTATACTTCTAGGCAGTCCATGTGGCGCATCCGCCATTGGGGCTTGGCCAATGACATGTGACCTTGGGAGCTAGGCCCCTATTGCGGGTCAACAAATGAGCAGCGAGCACATGCATCGCTTTGTGCCTAAATTCTGACTTAGAGGTGTTCCATCATAATCCAGCGCACGGTAGCTTCGCGCCACTGGCTTTTCAACCAAGCGCGAAGGCCAATCGTGCGAATCAACAGTTCCTCTCGTACTATGTTGAATTACTATTGTGACACTTTCATCAATAGGGTAAAACTAACCTGTCTCATGATGGTTTAAACCTGGCCACGTTCCCTATTGGTGGGTGAACAACCCAACACATGGTGAATTTTGCTTCACAATGACTGGAAGAGCCGACATTGAAGGATCAACAAACAATGTCGCTATGAATGCTTAGCTGCCATAAGCCAGTTTTACCCAGGGTAACTTTTCTAATAGCTCTAGTTTAAAATTTCGAAGGTCTAATGGATCGTTTGGCCACACTTTCACGGTTTGTATTTGTTAGACCATGCTTTCATGATTCGTATTTGTACTAAAAATCAGAATCAAACGAGCTTTTATCCTTCTATTCCACATGAGATTTCTATTCTAGTTAAGCTCATCTTAGGACACCTGCGTTATATTTTAACAAATGTGTTGCCCTAGCTAAACTCCCCACTGGCATAGGCATCACACCAGCATGACAAGGGCATTCCTGGGAGCACTGTTGGCATGACAAGGGAGTTACTGGTACATGATAAGCGACGTGGGCACCGCTACGAGCGATAAGGGATCAACATGAGTGCGACACCGACGCAATACCAACACTACTAGGTGTGACTAGGGAGCTGTTGGAGCACAACAAGTGACATGGGCACTGTTGGCCATGATAAGGGCAACGGTGTGTCATGCCAGGGGCACGACGTAGGGCATCGACAGGGCCCACTGTGGGGCGTGACAAGATCATGACATGGGCTCCATTGATCATACGACACTACCATGGAAGTTGGGTGACATGGTCGAATCGGATTATTGTTGGGGCATAGTAGGGACATGCCTCAAAAAGTTAGGGATGTAGCCGACGGTGCTCCATTCCATTCTGTTTTGGTTATCCTGCCCTGAAAAGTTAGTGGTTTTCACTAGAGCATCCTAAGGTTAACGTGGAGCAGGGTGGATAGTTGCGACAGTGGCCATCCATCCCTGAGCCTCCATTCTTTCGCATCGTTGCTTGGTTTGGGGGGAGGGATGAATTGGAGTGACATAAGGCTAAATCTTAGTAGATCGTGGCAGCAAGGCCACTCTTCCACTTTCAATACCCCGTCGCATATTTAAGTCGGCTATAAAGGATTCAACCCACCACTCAATAGAAATTATACTTCCAGGCAACCCACGTGGTACATCCTCTGTGGGGGCTTGTCCAACGACACGTGCCCTTATGGGCTAGGCCCCCACTGCGGGTCGGCAAACGAGCGGCAAATGCATGCGTCGCTTCTGGCTCACATTCTTACTTAGAGGCATTTAGTTATAATTTAGCACATGGTAGCTTCGCGCCATTGGATTTTTAACCAAGAGCAAAGGCCAGTTGTGCAAATCAATGATTCTATTCGTACTAGGTTGAATTACCATCATGACACTATCATTAATAGAGTAAAATGAACCTGTCTCATGATGGTCTAAACCCTGCTTACGTTCTCTATTGGTGGGTGAACAATCCAACACTTGGTGAATTATGCTTCACAATGGTAGGAAGAGCCGACTTCGAAGGATAAAAAAGTAACGTCACTATAAACGCTAGGCTACCACAAGCAACTTATCCTTGTGGTAACTTTTCTGACACCTCTAGCATCAAATTTAAAAGGTCTAATTGATCATTGGGTCACGCTTTCACAGTTCATATTTGTACTAAAAATCAGAATCAAATGAGCTTTTACCCTTCTGTTCCACATGAGATTTTTATTCTCGTTGAGCTCGCCTTAGGACACATGAGTTATCTTTTAATAGATATGCCGCCCCAGCCAAACTCCACACCTGACAATGTCCTTGGCTCAGATCGGCCTACTGGGTTATCCTTGAGTCCAAAAAGAGGAGCCATGCCCTGGCTCCGACTTACGAAGTAAGTAAAATAACATTAAAAGTAGTGGTATATCACTTTTTCCCGAAGGATCCCACTTATCCTACACCTTTCAGGTCATTTCACAAAGTTGGATTAGAGTCAAGCTCAACAACGATTTCTTTTCCCGCGGATTCTGCCAAGCCCGTTCCCTTGGTTGTGGTTTCGCTGGACAGTAGACAGGGATAGTGGGAATCTCGTTAATCCATTTGTGTGTGTCACTAATTAGATGACGAGGCATTTGGCTACCTTAAGAGAGTCATTGTTACTCTGGCCATTTACCTGCGCTGGGTTGAATTTCTTCACTTTGACATTCAGAGCACTAGGTAGAAATCATATTGCCTTAGCATCCTCAGGGACCATCGCAATGCTTTGTTTTAATTAAACAGTCAAATTCCCCATATCCATACTAGTTTTGAGTTGGCTGTTCAATGACTAAGGAAGGCCCTCGAGGGAGCCGTTCCAAGTTCGTGCCCCAGCCAGTAAGAGGTGACCCCCTCTTGCCACAGAGGCAGCTCGAGCTGTCCACCGATAGCTGACTGGTTTGGGGCTGGGACCCCACAGCCCTTAAAGCCCATCCTTTTCCTGAAATTATGGATCCATTTTACCGACCTCCCTTGCCTACATTATTCCATCGACCAAAGGCTATTCTGTAATGACTCGAGCTCGACTACCAGCACCTGACCCGGATCGTCCAAGTGAAATCACAAATTATCCAAAATCATCGACCACAAGTCATAAATTACAATACCAAACCATTTAATTGCACTCTAAATGTGATGACCCAAGTTCCGAAATATGATAATTGGAAGGTAAATAAGTTAAAATAGGTTAATTGTATTCAAAAGGTACGGGAGAAATTGATTGAAAAGCTCAAAGAACCGGAATTAGTAAATCGGGAACCGAAATTATAAGCGGTAAAATGTTAATTTGTAGACAATATTTTGGGTTTTAAATTGTGATAATCATGACTTATTGGGGTTATATAATAAAAAATAAGGTCCAAGTATGTGAAAGATTGGGTTAGAATGGTCAAAATGGGTCCCGAACAATAAAAATGTGAAGCAGGCTTGCTGTAGGCTTGCAGTGGGCCTGACCAGCGCCCTCCGGGGGCTTGAGCCCACGGAGAGCACAGAATCCAGATTTGGCTGCACCCGACGCACGATCAATGCTTGTTCGAGCCGGCCTGGACAGTAGAGCTACACACGCCGCGCGCCTTTTAGGCGTTTGAGTGCATTTAGCAGAATGTAGCTGATCGCTGAGCGTTCGAGATGCGCTCGAGCACGGTCCTAACTTTTGCCCACGTCCGGACTTCATTTTTATTATAAAAGGAAGGGAAAAAAGGAAAAGGGAGAGAGAGAGCAGACCACGCACGAAGAAGAGGAAAAAGAGGAAGAAGAGAAGAGGAGAAGGGAAAATCGCTAGTTCCAATCCACACCCGGTAAAGATAACGGTAGATCAAGGCAAGTGTACCTCGGATGTTGTTTTTCGTTTTCACCAATTCTCTTGCTTTATAGTTGATGAAAATGTTCTAAAATGATGTTGATGCATGTTTAAAGTAAATGATGCATGTTTCCTTCAATTGTTCGATTAGATTTTGTATTTATCCATGTTTATTGTAAGTTTTGGCTTCGATTTCATGTATAAGCTTGTAAATAGTGTTCAATTTGTTTCTGAAAGTATGTGATGAAACCCTAGCTCGAAAATATGGTGAAGTTTGAGTGAATTGCATGATTTAATGTATATGTATGGATTTATGGCATTAATTTCATGAACAATAACATATTTAGAGACCGATTAAAGTCCGAAAGTATTGGTGAAGCCCTAGGTACGAAAATGAAGAGGTTTTGATGAGTTTTAACCATAGCTCCCGTTATATGAAAGATAATTGACATTGAAATGAAGCTCCCAGTATAATTTATTTTTGAAAATATGTACCGACTTATATCGATAAAATTTTCATTTACTTTTTGAAGCTAACTGAAGGTAAATTGTGAAAGTCTGATTGTGAAAGAGAGTTTTTTATAAAGAGGTTATTTCCATTATAGTTATTTTAGGACTCGGGACTGACTACAGTACGGATAGGTTCTCCAGCATGCCTTAGAGCTTTATGGTGGTAATCAAGGATAATTCTGTCCATGGAGTTATTTGTGGTCCGCCCTTCCTCGGGGCATTAAAGACAGGGGAAGTCACAGTTATAGGCCTACGTTCGAGTGGCATATAGTACAGATCCATCGGGATGGGATATACATGTTACAGTCATAGGCCTTGGATTGTGTGGAGTGAATACAATCTGTCCTCGATTATCCGCCCCCTCAGCTAGTAGGATATATTGGCAAGGTCTGATACCGTTATGATATGTTACAGTTTACCGATTACAGTTTATCGTTTACAGTTATCGATTACAGTTTATCGTTTACAGTTACTGATTATAGTTTACCGATTACAGTTATCGATTACAGTTTACCGTTTACAGTTATCGATTACAGTTTACCGTTTACAGTTACCAATTACAGTTCACCGATTACAGTGTACCGTTTATAGTTTACCGATTTTTGATTTCTGAATTATGAGGTTTAATATCATCAAAGTATGCCTTCTCTGTTTTCTAGATTATGTTTTGTTTATACGTTCTGTTTCTGTACAGTTATATCACCATTCTGCATCACAGTTTTACTGCTCATATACATATACCTTGCTGGGCGCCGGCTCATTGTTTTATTATTTCCCCCTCCATATGAGATAGTAGAGTTAGTGCCTGACGAGAAAGAGTGATCAAGAGAAGTTCCTGAAGAATTTTGAGGACCTAGAGCATTTTGGAGCTATTTTGGAAGAGTCTGTTGACGTAAAGACTTGACTGAAATTGTGATTTTGTATGCTGATTTTATGTCTATGGGTGTTCATGAACATGGATGATCATACAGGTTGTATTTTGGGTTTTTTATCCAGTTACAAAGGAGACTCTGTCAAAATTTCTACAGTAATCTTGCCTTATAATTTAGTGCCGATAATTTTATTTTTGTCTTGACAGAAGCTTTCGATGAAAAAAAAGAGAGAACTCGTTTCGTCACATTAGGTATCAGAGAATTGAGAAGCCTTAGGAATTGATCAACCGAAAAGCGGAAGCATAGGTTTGAATCTTTATACTGAATTCCTATTGGAATAGGTCGAGAGAGCTGTGAGGAGGCACCTTGACATTCTAAATTGATTGGTGTCGATTTAGTGTTTGAGCTGATTGGTATTGATTCAAGGTCTGGGGTAAGCAGTTTTGGTTTGAAGCTTAGGTTTGATCATTCTGGGTTGAGGTCCTAAAAGGAACAGTGGAACAATCTTGTCAGCATGGCAGATAAGTGGAATATGTGGCTTGAGGTCTATGTAACTTGGAGTCGATTTCGGAAAAGTAAGTTTAAGGATACTGATTTAGGATCAAATCGTAGTGATCAAGTGTATGAATTTTTGAAAAATGTGAATCCATTGGAATTGAGAAAAGGTGTTCGTAGATGTTGATGTGAAAGGTATTAATAGGATATTATACCTTTCAATCAAGTCATGAATTCTGAATAAGAGGTAAAGCTAATTGAATCGAGGATAGGTGTTAAATCCAATTAGTAACAAGCCACCCCTTTGAGTCAGTTGATGGACGTTAAGAAATCTAACTATGAAAATTTTTAAGGATATGTATATATATTCAGAAGAAAAGATCCAGCCGACTTGTTTTAATGGATGCTTTGGAGTCGGTTGAAATCGACATTAGCCTTTGAGGATTTTGTATGGAATTAAAGGAGCATTGGTTAGGTACTATTGTGGATACCTTGAAACCTCTAGGAAGTAAGATAAACTGATGAGATTGTTATGGTTGGTTGAGTAATTGGTTACTCAGAGAATTAATCAATCGATAAGTGGGCACAATAAATGAATAGGTGATTTCCAAGATCGATCCGTTTCTATAACATATCGATTATGGATGATTGAAAAATTTTGCCGCGGTAGCATTCAGATAAAGGTATGGTTGCTACGAAGTTCGGAAGTGATATATGGGTTTTGAATTTTTGTGGATGTCCATGAATTTTAAGGGATAGATCTTTCAGCCATATCCGGGTCCATATTGAGATGACCTCATTGATTGGTCCAAAGGAACATAGGAAAGATGTATTCCATTGGAAATTGTGTCATGGATTGAGAGCAATTGTTAACCAAAGACTTGATCGAGAAAGGAACGCAACCTTAGTCTAAGAAAATTCCCCGTTGAGCATATGGTATCTTTGATAGCATGATTTTGAATCCGTAGGACCTTAAGCGGTGACTGAATAGGAAAGCCTGATTAATGTTGAGAAGGGGTATGGCTTTCTTATGATTAACTGAATCTGATAAGCAATCTGGCAAGTATCCCTCGAGGATTGTAGTGTTCATGAGTCATTTAACTCGAGAAAGGTTTGTAATCATTATGATGAGATACAAAAAGGTAATTTGGAGGAGTAAAAAGGGTTAATTGATCTCCATGTTATTTGGGATGACCATTGATGGGTCTAGTAAGTTAACATAGCAAGTAATATTTTTGAGGAGGTTAGAATTTTTCTATTCTTATGTTGTGATAGGCGACTATCCCCATATAAGTGGGGGAATGGTTCATAGTTAGAATTACTCTGCCAGTACGTCGAAATTAATAGTTGGAATCTCCACTTTGGAAACTTAGGAATGTTACCTTGGAGGTAGCTAATACCAGATAATTTCAAGGGTTATAATAGATGTGTCATAAATCAAGAAACAATTTTGTGATATTGTAAATGGATAGACCCATTTAAGGATTACTAGGAGAAACCTTAGCATCTTTAAAAAATTTGGCCTTAATGCTGATAATTGACGTTAAGAGTTTTTTTTTAGACTCAGTGTGCTTTTGGTGTTTTATAGGAGATGTGAAAGGAAAAAAATGTGAATACGCTCAAATTCTTAGACAATAGAGGGTTGTTTTCTTAAATTGGGAGATAGGAATGTATTCAAAGTATTAGAGCCATGAAATTTTGGAACGAGAAACCCCTATGGTTTTGTTTCAGGATGATTCACTTATATTATAATTATAAAAAACGTGTTCGGATTAAATTAGGTAGCCCATCGGTATGCCAACAAGATTATGAGTTTTCTAAGTATTTGGATTATGAGATTTCGGGCAATGACCTAAAACTGTAAGAAATCTTTGGGAGATAATTATAATTGTAGTTTCTAATCTGGTTGTAATTTGAGGGTATAAGGTATTTTGATCTTGAGGTTGTTTGCGATCTGAAGTTTGTGCCAAAATCTTAATTGAAACTTGATTAGGGAGTTTTGAGAGTTAAGTTAAATTTGATATAGCGGCAAATTATAACCGAATGATTCGTAGTTAGATAAATAATTAGAGTAGCACAGTAAAAATGTGGCGAACCCACACATGATGAAGTTCAATCTAAGGCTCAGAAGGAATATTCCCTTCTAGACTTAAGGTAGGATCAAGGAAGAACTTTCAGCCGTTTGAGGTTTCGAGTTAAGTTGGAAAAGTAGTTAATGAATTTGGTGTGTCTTTGAACTCGTTAGAATTAGATTATGATAGAACGCGTTGGGTAATGAGAACTGGGATAATTCAATGCTCAAGATTCTTCAAGATAACCGTTTAATCAACGAGGTGATTTAGAAACGCTAGAAGAATTTAGAAGGTTACCACCGATTATAGGAATTTAAGGCTCGGGGAGAATGCTCATTATTGAGACTTAGCATAAATTAAAGTAAGAATTTTCAGCCGATTGAGTACTTGAGCTAAGTCACAGGGATTTAATAGATTTAAGTTGCCCTCAAACTTGGTAAATTAGTGTGTAGTTTTTCTCAAGTATCGTAAATGTGGTAGTAAATAAGTGATTGTGATGAATTATTTAGGAAAATTTAAAGCTTATCCCCATAAGGAGGGTTTGATAGAATGAAACGAGTAATAAGGATTAGAACAATTCAATACTTGAAGTTTTATGGGATAATGGTCTAACCGAGGAGGTGATTGGGAATGTTTGGGAGAATTCCTCTGACTCGGGGATTTCAAGATTCGTCAAATTTTGAGGACGAAATTTTTATAAGTGGCGGAGAATGTGACGACCTAAGTTCCGAAATATGATAATTGGAAGGTAAATAAGTTAAAATAGGTTAATTGTGTTCAAAAGGTACGGGAGAAATTGATTGAAAATCTCAAAGAACCGGAATTAGTAAATCGGGAACCGAAATTATAAGCGGTAAAATGTTAATTCATAGACAATATTTCAGTTTTTAAATTGTGATAATCATGACTTATTGGGTTATATAATCAAAAATAAGGTCCAAGGATGTGAAAGATTGGGTTAGAATGGTCAAAATGGGTCCCAAACAGCAAAAACGCAAAGCATGCTTGCTGCTGGCCTGACCTGCGCCCTCCGGGGGCTCGAGCCCACAGAGAGCACAAAATCCAGATTTGGCTGCGCCCGATGCACGCTCGACGTGCGCTCAAGCCAACCTGGACAGTAGAGCTGTGCACGCCATGTGCCTTCTAGGTGCTCGAGCGTATTTATCAGAATGTAGCCGCTCGCTGAGCGCTCGAGACGTGCTCGAGCGCGGCCCCAACTTTTGCCCACGTCCTAACTTCGTTTTTGTTATAAAAGGAAGGGAAAAAAGGAAAAGGGAGAGAGAGAGAGCAGACCACGCATGAAGGAGAGGAAAAAGAGGAAGAAGAGAAGAGGAGAAGGGGAAATTGCTAGTTCCAATCCACACCCAGTAAAAATAATGGTAGATCGGGACAAGGCAAGTGTACTACGGACATTGTTTTTTGTTTTCACCGATTCCCTTGCTTTAAAGTTGATGAAAATGTTCTAAAATGATGTTGATGCATAAAGTAAATGATGCATGTTTCCTTCAATTGTTCGGTTAGATTTTGTGTTTATCTATGTTTATTGCAAGTTTTGGCTTCGATTTCATGTATAAGCATGTAAATAGTGTTCGATTTGTTTCCGAAAGTATGTGATGAAACCCCAGCTTGAAAATATGGTGAAGTTTGAGTAAATTGCATGATTTAATGTATATGCATGGATTTATAGCATTAATTTTATGAACAATCACATGTTTAGAGACCGATTTGAGTTCGAAAGTTTTGGCGAAGCCCTAGGTACGAAAATGAAGAGGTTTTGATGAGTTTTAACCATAGCTCCTGTTATATGAAAGATAATTGACATTGAAATGAAGCTCTCAGTATAATTTATTTTTGAAAATATGTACCGACTTATATCGATAAAATTTTCATGTACTTTTTGAAGTTAACTGAAGGTAAATTGTGAAAGTCTGATTGTGAAAGAGAGTTTTTAATAAAGAGGTTATTTCTGTTACAGTTATTTTAGGACCCGGGACTTACTACAGTCCGGATAGGTTCTCCGGTATGCCTTATGACTTTACGGTGGTAATCGAGGATAGCTCTATTCATAGAGTTATTTGAGGTCTACCCTTCCTCGGGGTGTTAAAGTCAGGAGAAATCATAGTTACAGGCCTACCTTCTAGTGGCATACAGTACAGATCTCTTGGGATGAGATATACAAGTTACAGTCATAGGCCTTGGATTGTGTGGAGTGAACACAATCTATCCTCGATTATTTGCCCCTAAGCTAGTAGGGTATGCTGGCAGGGTTTGATACCGTTATGATATGTTATAGTTTACCAATTACAGTTTACCGTTTACAGTTACCGATTACAGTTTATCGTTTACAGTTACCGATTACAATTTATCGTTTACAGTTACCGATTACAGTTTATCGTTTACAGTTATCTATTATAGTTCGTCGATTATAATTTACCATTTACGGTTACCGATTACAGTTTACCGTTTACAGTTACCGATTACAGTTCAACGATTACAGTTTACCGTTTACAGTTTACCGATTTCTGATTTCTAAATTATGAGGTTTAATATCGTCAAAGTATGCCTTATCTATTTTCTAGATTATGTTTTGTTTATACGTTCTGTTTCTGTACAGTTATATGATCGTTCTGCATCACAGTTTTACCGCTCATATACATGTACCTTGCTGGGCCCGGCTCATTGTTTTATTATTTTCTCCCTCCATATGAGACGTAGAGTTAGTGCCTGACGAGAAAGAGTGATCAAGAGAAGTTCCTGAAGACTTTTGAGGACCTAGAGCATTTTGGAGCTATTTTGGAAGAGTCTGTTGACGTAAAGACTTGACTGGAATTGTGATTTTGTATGCTGATTTTATGTCTATGGGTGTTCATGAACATCTAAATTTTGTATAGAAAGCATATGATGTGTATGGTTGTAAAAAGAAAAAGCTATGCTTCTGCAGGTTATTAGTTTAACTTTCGCTCTAAACTTTTGGATATACTGCACAGGTCCTAGACGGCATCTCGTTATCGAACTGTTAGTGTAGCTAACTCTTTATAGATTTATGCCATGGATTACTCATGTGATCCTGTATATGCATGTTATAGGAAGAATTGTGGACAATTGATAGTTGTGTGCTTGTAATGGATGATCATACAGGTTGTATTTTGGGTTTTTCATCCAGTTACAAAGGAGACTCTGCCGAAATTTCTACAGTAGTCTTACCTTATAATTTTGTACTGATAATTCTATTTCTGTCTTGATGGAAGCTTTCGAGGAAAAAAAAAGAGAGAACCTGTTCCGTCACACTAAACATCTCATCACTAACAATTAAGATACCATGAATGATCATCGTAATTGCATCATTAATTAAACATCCATAACGAATAATAAATTTCATAAAATAGAAATAACGATGTCCATAAAGTCAATTCCACATAAATAAAAATTCTAATAAATGTCCAAAAGTTAATGAATCAACAAAAATCTCAGATCTTTATCATGGAAGCCTCAGTCTCCGAAATCACCTCTGTCTGATGTCTACTCAATAACAAGCAGTCTCTTTTATCCTGATATCCACCTGTCTACTCTTGAGCCAATAAAATACAAGAGTGAGTCGAACGCCCAGTAAGTAAAAATAATCAACAATAAATGAATACAATTAAGCATCCCAAATAATAACACAATGAATAATAGAAGGTGATGTACTAACTACTGTCTGAGACTCAATAACATGTCGTGTCCATGACCCAAAAGCCATATGAATGGGTATGTATCAAGGAAGCAATATGAATTCCATCAAATCCGATCATTAGCTCAATACGAGGTCTCAGCTATACGAATGACCAAAAATCTCCATGGACCTTATTCTACCATAGTGAACCAAAGGCTGCGTATTTACGTCCCCAATGGCTGCGTAAGTCCCACAAGGTTATCCGGTATCCATGGTATTCCCACTACCCCTACAGTCCTCCCAAAGACTATACCCGTAGATGCTTATACCATCTGCGATATCCCTCGCCAATGATATCCTTGATATCATCCTCTACGACGGCCACTAGGTTATAAGCATCCCTTCTCAATATAAATGACCTCATTTTCTACAATGGAATCAGTATTAGAAAAGTATAGACTACTCCACGGTCTCACGAACTCCCATTCATTCGATTACCGTAAAGTTTTCATGTACTCTCCTTCACTTATTCATAGAGTGCCAATAAGACATACGCATGCTAACAATGTTAACGTGAAAAATAATTTTTCCAAAATTCATCAATGTGGTACGAAAATGATCACTTAACCGTCTGTTAGTTTTTCAACCATACCAACACACCAGCATAAATTCATATAAACATTTCTACCATGAATATATATCAATATACCATCAGTTATA
>JAODPA010078444.1:0-27450 GCA_025585075.1 Nepenthes mirabilis | reverse complement strand
AGTCTTTTTATATTTTTTATACGATTTACATGTTTTGAATATTTATATATATATTGAACATTTCCTATGAATTATGGTTAACATATTTATCAAAAATTGAACATTTTTAGGCTTTTCCATGTGACTTATGATTTTCTACACTTTTCACCTATATGCGTTTCCCTATGTTTGTGTGTGTGTATATATATAAATTTTATTGGACATTATGTGCACGTTTACAAATGTTTTAAAAATCCTTCTAGATGATCGAGCATTAAATTCTTATAGGATTGGATGGAAGACTGTCGAAGGAATATAATTCAGAGTTTTATTTATTATTTTTGAGATTATTTTTGGATTCCTTATTATATATAGAATTGATTTTAAGATTTCATAGTTTGGATTGGGCCGGAGTGCCATTATGCAGTTATGTATGATTTTTTACTATTATATATTTGATATTTTAGTAAAATACTTTTCCTTATAGTAATTTATGAATTGAGCACGTATAGTATTATTTTTGAAGTTGAACGGAAATAGTTTGGCCATTCTTGGAACAACAATAATTATATTTAATTATTGTACTTATGATGTTAGTATGTAGTGTCTATTATGGATAAATTTTACTTCTAATATTATTATTTCCTGTTCTTATCATGATCGCAACGAATGTTCCAAGAAGCTGATCTCCCCATAAATAAAAAAATCACTTCTCATGCTTCTTATAGATATGGTTTTTCTTCAACTTAGAAACACCAGTCTCAAATGTTTTAAGTGATTATTTAGACTTAAACTATGTATCACAATGTTATCCAAGTATACCACAATTAATTTATCTAACTATTCATGAAATATCTGATTCATTAATTAATAAAATATTGCATGAGCGTTAGTCAATCCAAATAATATCATGAGTCATTCAAAAACTTTGAATATTATAATGCATACAATTTTTGACTCATCTCCCTCCGTGATTTTAGCTTGTGATAACTTGACCTCAAATCAAGTTTAGTGAAAGACATTTCATTGCTCAACTTATCAAACAATTCAAAAGGAATAGTATAATATTCATGATCACTTTATTTAGAGTATTGTAGTCGATACAAAGACATGCTGCCATCTTGTAAGGTGCTTTTGAGGAATAAATGAACCTTAAACTAATCAACCCATTCAGTTATTTCTAAAACTTCACCAACTCCATAGGTGTCATCTTATACACTCATTGAGTACGCAAATTGGCCTTAGGTGTTGGTTCAATCTAGTGGTCAATAGCACTACATGGAAGGAGTACCTTGGGCAACTTTGCTGGCAATAACACCTCAAAATCTTCTAGGAGGCCATTGAGTTTAGACAACAAAAACCGACCTCAAATCTTTTATTCATTGAGAAATCGCAAGGAGGGCTTGCCCCTATTCAAACCCTTCTTCAATTGGATTGTAGACATCATCTTATTGTTACCTTTCCTCTTAGACTTCTTTGACTTTTGAATGGCATTCACCGGACATAGACTTTCATCCATGAACAATATTAAGTTGAAGTCGAGCATGGGCATTCTCTTAGTCCCGTTTTGAGAATTAGGCCAAAGTTATCCATAAATACTACTATAAATTTTAATTTTCAATTCCAATCTCTATGTTACTAACACTATCCATGAAGTTGTAAGTGGCACCAATGTTAACCACGTCGCATACATTCTTCCCATTCACTTCGACTTCAATGTATATACAGCATGTGGACTTCATCAACGTCTAAGCATTATTTTCCATGGCATAAAGGAGGTGGATTGTGCCCATATGAGCTTGATCAACATTGTTCTTGTCTTCCTTTGCCAAGCATTGTATCACATTATGTGGCTTGTTGACATCCTTGTGTTTCCCTTCGAGCTTTAAAAGTTTGTAGGTGATGATTTTTTTTTTAAGTTATTGTTTTTCACTTTTGCTTTAAATTAAGATTTATTGAACTAGATACACTCTATAGGCTTCTTTTTTAAGAGGTTACCATTGTTCCTTTGATCATTACCCATCTTGATGGCTTAATCAACTACTTATGGGGTTACCATTGTCTCTTTCACTTCATTTATAATTTACCCACTTTAAGGTCATCCCACGAGTAAATGCCCAATCTTCACTGGTCGATCCCACTTTGGTGTGCCACTATAATTTGGCATCATCGATCAGATATATTGTTGCCATGAACACTTTTCCTCTTCTTAGTTCATCTTTGCAACCCAAAAGTACCGCTTCGAATCAAAGATGAAATTATCAAACTCATATAAGTTTCGTACGCCACCATACAAATAAGGTTATGAAGGTTTGACTATGTCATTACTAAAGACATTGCCATTACTCGTAACAATACGCATTAAAAGGCTTACCTTACTAGCGGCCTTAGCATTTTCTTCACGTAGCACTCAATCAAAGACATCCATGGTTTAGTCTTGACCACCTCTTCAAAAGATCTCAGTTATTGTGAGACAATCTACTAATCTTTCCCCCCCATCAAATGACTCATCTAAGGACTCAAACTTGATCACATTCTCTAGAGGGCTTTGAGACAAGTTACCATAATCGGATATACCACTTGAGTCATCTAAGTAGTCAGTTTGCTAATGTCATTTCGATCACACAATAGTAGCTTTTCTAAAAACCGATGCCTTCCTAATAACTCATCTGATAAGTTTGACTCTAAAACTAGCTATCATGATACGATTTATACAACCCCGAAAATTATGTAACGACAATTGTGCATATTTGATGTGTCCTATATTCAAGCTTCGAATGGATTTCGGTTGATCTGGTCCGTTGGATTCCGGTCACCGTCCATTGAACTTGGGATCCTCCATACCACAACTTTAAGTAAGAGGTCAGGTGACGGTAGGATTGAGTTCCACCGAAAACACCACGACGCTCAAGTCAATGAACAGTCTTCTAAGAATAAGAAGGTAAATGCAGAGACGTAAAGATGAATGTCGAGAGTGGGTTTTGAAAATGATGGTGGGAGGTGCACTCGTGGAGAGAGTGACTTTGGCTGTGGATACTTGTGGAAAGCAGTTTCTTTAAGTACTAAACTTGCGGGGAACTAGTGACAGAGAGAGTGAGTGAGCGTTGGGATGCTTAAGAGGTTCGAGAGCTTTCGTTAGCTTGAATATGTAAGCAAGCGTTTTTATATGCAAGAGTGCCTACCTAGGGAGTAAATCCCCGTGGCCTTTTATAGCCGCGGGCCTTCACTGTCTTTCTTAGGTGGCGTGGCGGGATGCTTACCTTCTGAGAGGATTGTTGCCTTCCCTGTGTGAATGCGGGCTCCATTATCAGTTGCAACGATCAGGAAGGAGGATTTCTTTCCTTCTGCGTGTAGCGACCGTTGAAGCAACTTCTGAGAGTTGCGCCCTAATTCGAGAGCTTTCCTTTGGGAATGTACTCTGGTTCTAGGAAATTTCTATTACAGGAGAGATTGCCATCCGTGGAGTTGCGGAGAATTAGGGTAGATGACTATTGAGTTTGAGAAAGAGCATGGGGGCTCGCTTCGATTTGGATCCCACTTATTTTAAGTTACGTCCGGCCTACTTGGGATATTTTTTTGATTAACGGAAGCGTTGATCGTCCAAGGAATAAATGGGCTACTATGAATTCTAGGCCAATTGCCCCATTGGGCCGGTCCACTACAGCCGTTCCTATCACTAGCCCCCGTGCTGGTGGCCTGGATGCCAGGCCTCCGGCATGTACAAGATGGGACTCTACTGGTTGCGCAACTTGTAAGGAGGAAGTGAATGAGAAGACCTGTTGTTGTTTTTGGCTTTCGTCTTTCGTAGCTGCGCATATTATGTTACTTATCATTTCGCACTCTGGAGTGAAGGTTGAACGGATTCGTTGACTGTATCTCTTGATTCTAGGAAGCGGGTTGGAAACAGAATGGTTGCTGACCCGATTCGTTGACAGAACACTTAAATCTAGAGAATGTAGTGGAGACGGATGTTGACCGGGTTCGTTAACCATACCGCTTGAATTCAAAGGACTGATAGGATTCGTTGACTATAACACTTGAATCCGGAGAATTGAACGGAGGCAGATGTTGACCGGATTCGTTGATCGAAACACTTGAATCTAGAGAATTGAATGGAAGAGAACATTGACCGGATTCGTTGACTGCAATGTTAGAATCCGTAGAACTAAGAGGATATGCTAGTTGACCGGATTCGTTGATAGTTACATTAGAATCCGGAGAACAGAACAAAAGAGAACGTCGACTGGATTCGTTGACCATAATGTTAGAATTCGGAGAACTAAGCGGATGCGCTAGTTGACCGGATTCGTTGATCGTTACACTAGAATTCGGAGAACGGAGCGGAAGAGAACATTGACCGGATTCGTTGACTGAAACGTTAGAATCCGGAGAACAAAACGGATGCACTAGTTAACCGGAATCGTTGACCGTTACACTAGAATCCGGAGAACGGAGCGGAAGAGAACGTTGACCAGATTCGTTGACCGCAACGTTAGAATTCGGAGACGTTAGAATTCGGAGAACGATGCAGGTTGAGCTTGATGCGCTATTTCGTCATGCCGCCGGACGGGCAATTGAAGGGCTGCAGAGCCGTTTCGGGACTCATGCAGTTTTGAGTGACCCGTTACTTTCTGCCACGCGTCGCCATGTAGGAAAGTTGTAATCCCAACAATTAATTCAGCAGAGGATACAACTTGATTGTGTCCTCTCCAGAATCGACACGTGTCCGTTATGATTGTAGTGCCTTTTCGATGTGCTGCTTCTCTTCGACGGCAGCAATCTTTATAAAAGCCACGCGATAGTTCAGATTTCCCACTCCTTTCTTTCTTCAAAGAATATTGAGTCTCCATCTCTTCTTCTGCTTTGCTTCCATGACGTCTCTAGTCAGTGAAATTTCCTTAGTCATTTCCTCTGATGAAGTGAAGGAACTCTATGTCCAGTACAATATCCCGTCCCACATTGTGCTCACGATTCCTGGGGAGCTAGATAGGGCATGCTCTCCTCCGGCAGGCCACACCACTGTCAACGAGGCTCACCTGCGAAGTGGGCTTCGCCTCCTAGTTTCAGAAGAGCTTCTCCGCATTCTTATGGAGTTTTGCGTTCCCATCGTATGGCTTCACATAAATGCTGTGCATTATCTTTGCTCCCTGTGTATATTCCTCCGCCATCATTCGCGGTTGTTGACAATGGAGGCCGTTAGGGTCATGTTCCGATTCACCCAAAATGGGCACTGGATTTCGTTATCTCCTTGGGAGCTACGCATCAGGGGCACAATATATAAATCGGTCAAAAACTGGAAGAATCGATTTTTTTTGTACAAGCTGCTGATAGCTGGCTGGCCCCTGTCCCAGGACTGGGGCAAGGTTCCTGAGGATTTCACCAGGAAGCCCACCAAGGCGGAGGTGGAGGCCGTAGAGCCACTGCTACAGCTGATGAGGGAGTATCTCTCCGAGTTTAAGAGGGATCACCTGGTATTCAGGGAGGAGGTCAGGAGAGCTCGTTAGGGTTATCCCTCACCAGTTCAAAAGTTCAAGACTCCACCGCCGGCAGCATTGCAACCTAAGAGGAAGGTTGGAGCCCTCACCATTGGCAATTCTCCCAGCAGTCCCCGGAGGAAATGAGCTGCTCCGGTTTTGCCTTCCTCAACGTCCTTAACCGAGCCGGATTATTGTATGGCCGGTCGATGGGCTGGCGTTGGTGAGTGTTATAGAGTGGAGGCTTTTGTTGGCTTAGGGGATTTTGGAGCTATTGAGGGAGCCGCCACAGGAGAAGTTAGCATTGAGCAATTGTTACCAGGCGACTTGGTGGCGCCAACTGTGCCAGTGGAGTTGGCGCTTGATGCCGTAGGATTGGAGGAGCCAGTCGTTGAGCTACCTGTGGAGCCAGAGGAATTGGCCGCCGGAGCGTTTGCTGGAGCGGGTGAAGTTACTGCAAAGCTGGCTCAGGAGGCTGCCTCTCTAAGTCTCCCAGCCAACCTACCGGAGGAGTTCCCACCATATGGGCCTGAGTCGTAGGGTCCATCAGGGAAGAAGAAACGCAAAGTCATCCCGGTAATTTCTTTGAAGTTGTGTCGCTCCTTTTTCTTCTTTCTCCGCCGTTGTAGCCTAATTTGTTTTCTTTCTTGCAGCAAGAAAAAATTGTAGGTGCAGTGTTGAAGGGATTGTGCCAGAGGGACGCGGTTATTGGTGATTGGGAGGAGGAGATTCTTTAGCTATGGCTATGGCTAAGCTTGATGAGTGCTCAAGTTCAATAGCATCAGGAGGAGAAGGCTGTCCTCCAATTAGAGCTGTCTGAGTTGATGGAGCGGTCGGAGGGGCTGGAAGAGCAGGCCATCCGAGTTGAGAGGCTGACGGACAAACTTTGGGTGAAGATAGTCTCATTGGAGAACGAGACGTCCACTCGCTTGCGCCCTAAGGAGGTCAGTCAGGCGCCGTGGGCTTGGCTCTGGGAAGGCGTCAACATCTATCGGTGGATAGTCAAGGTAGTGGATCTGGACTTTCCTGTTGGCATTCTTGATCCTTCAAACGTGGCGCTTAGCGGTGTGGGGACCTGGTTGACTTCTCTCGGGGCGGACAAAAGCCTCTCCCGCGTTCTCCTAGAAGCTCTGCCCCCTAGCTAAGATTTTTATATTCTGGTTTTTGTTTCCTCATTTGTAACTACCGTTGTACAATGAATGTACTAATGAAAAGTATATTCTATCAATGCCTCAATTTCTAGACATTTACCCTACTTTTCCTATTTTTCTCCTCCGCTTGTTTTTTGTGTCGGCCGGTCAACTTGTTGCTGGGCTTTTGGCCGATTGTATCAAAACGTTGACCATCTTAGGCTGCCCATTTAATAAAACGATGCGACGTTTGTTTCCTCGTTCTGCGAGCAGGTTTTAATTGGGTAAAAACATGTGTCACTTCACGCAGAAGTGATGTGACCCTTTGAACTCTGTGTGATGCTGTTTTTGGCGGAAAACTTTGCCTATATAATGGCAGTTCCTCTTGCAATTTGCTTCACTACTATGCTCCTTAGCGTCTTTTTGCCACGCAAGGCATTGTATAAATTTTTGTATACGTGTATGCCCTTTACTTAGCCGGACCATGCTTTTGTTTCAAGTGGTGGAGCCCAGGTCATTAGTCCGGGCATTCTACCTTCCGTGGGAGCGTATGTTGTCTCACATTTTGTCCCGTTTTACTAACCATCGTAGATTGACCGTGCTATCTCCCATGGGAGAAGGTCGCTGCAAGCATGCCATGTAAGCCTCCTAAGGTTTCATATTTGACCGTAAATGGGCCGCTTGGGATAGAGCCAAGGTTTAATTCGACCGCTGATGGGCCACTTTGATGACCAATGTTTAATTTGACCGCTTACGGGCCGCTTGGCATGGACCCAGGTTTAATTCGACCGCTTATGGGCCGCTTGGTATGGGACTAAGGTTTAATTCGACTGCTTATGGGCTACTTGGTGGGGGACCAAGGTTTAGGTTCAAGCGAGTGAAAATCCGCTTGACTTTGGGGCAGTCTAGATCTTATATTTTTTATGCAACCTGCAAGCCAGCATTCATATGGAGACAAGAGGAAAGAAAAGAAGCAGAGAACATAACATGCAGATGGATAGGGAAAATAACATTTTTTATTAACAATAGTATGTTTTACAAATACGCCTCAGATCATACACATGACCTACTTAGACCTTTACTGAAAGTAGCGTTTCAAGTGGACCGTGTTCTACATTTATGGAACCAATTTGCCGTTTTGGGTTTGGAGTTTATACGTTCCGTTACGCAGAACGACCGAAACAAGGAATGTGCCTTCCCAATTCGGGGAGAGTTTGTTCCGATTGGCTCTTTTGCGCGTGGCCTCTATACTCCGCAGGACCAGGTCTCCAACTTCAAACTGCCGTGTTTTTACTTTTTTGTTGTAATAACGGGCGATTTACTGTTGGTAGGCGGCTATACGCATTCTGACCACGTTGCGGGCTTCCTCTAGCAAGTTTAGGCGTTCCCTGATCTTTTGGAGGTTGCCTAGCGGGTCAAAAGCTTTGACTCTAAGACTTGGGAGCCTGATCTCGACTGGGATCACTACTTCAGTCCCATAGTAGAGGCTGAAAGGTGTCTCACAAGTTAGTTTCTTGGGAGTTGTCCAATACGACCATAACATAGAGGATAGTTCATCGACCCAGAAGCCCCCTGCGTCCTCTAAATTGATCTTCAGAACTTATAATGGTGTCCTGTTGGTGACTTTCATCTGCTCGTTTACCTGAGGGTACGTTATCGAAGTGTAAACTAATCTGATGCCCAAACTGATGCAATACTTGGTGAAATACTTTTTCGAGAATTGGGTTCCGTTGTCAGTCACAATGATCTCAGGAATGCCAAATCTACTTACTATGCTCTGGCAGACGAATTCCATGGCATTATACTTAGTGATCTTTGTCGGCGGGACAGCTTTAACCCATTCAGTAAAGTAGTCAATATTCGTGATGATGAATTTTCGTTGGCCAGCTGCAATGGAAAACGGGTAGAGAATATCAAACCCCCATTGCGCAAATGGCCAAGGTTCTTGGAGGGATCTCAGCTTCGTGGGCGACTGGTGGTAAAGGTTGCCATGGAATTGGCAATTCTTGCACCTCTTCACAAATTCCAAGACATCCTTCCTCATTATTGGCCAATAATACCCTTGTTGCATTACCTTGAACGCTAAATTCTTGCCACCAATGCGTAGTCCACAGATCCCGATGTGGATTTCACTCAAAGCGTAGTCGGCCTCCTCAGGGGTAAAGCACCAAAGGTACGGAGCAGGGAACCGTCTGCGAGGTATCTCCAATAGGGTGACATTCAATTCTCATAGTTAGTGACTTGCATCGCTTCCTGTTCCTCTATGTTGGGAGCTCTCAGGACCTCTCGCATGTCCATCGAGTATTGCTCTAGATTTTCAGTCGCCATCGCTCTTGCGAGCTGGTCGGCTTTTCAATTTTCAGTCCACGGACATGGACCAGGCTAAGCTTGCCAAACCACTGGATCGCGCTCTTCACCTTAGCCAAATATTTGGCCAAGAGAGGGTTGCGTGCTTCGAAACCTCCGTTGATCTGGTTGACGACTAACTCTAAGTCGTTGTAGACGGTCAAGCGTTTTGCTGAGCATTCTTTGGCTAGTCGTAACCTGGCTAACAGGGCTTTGTATTCGACAATATTATTAGTGGTCGGGAAATCGAGCTTTAGTGAGTACTTCACCTCAAACTTGCCCGAGGTCCTTAGGACCACTCCAGCACCGTTGCCAGAGTTAGTAGACGAGCTGTCCACGTTGAGGACTCAATCTGGCTCCTCTGGATGAGGATTCGTGTCCACAGCGTGATGCTCATCGATGATTAGGGTCATGGTCTTGACGATAAAGTCGGCCAGTGCCTACTCTTTGATGGTTGGTTTGTGCTGAAATTCAATGTCGAACTCTCCCAATACTGTGGCCCACTTAACCAGTCGCCCCGAAATATCAGGCTTCTGAATGATGCCCTTCAACGGCTGGTCGGTCAGGACAACTATACGTTGAGTTTGAAAATATGGTCTCAACTTCCTGGCCGAGTAGACGAGCGCTAAAGCGATCTTCTCGGTGTGTTGGTAGCGAGTTTCAGTGCCGGTCAATGTTTTGCTCACATAATAGACCGGCCGCTGTGCGTCAGAATCCTGGTGTATTAGAACTGAATTGAGAGCCGCCATTGATACCGTCAGGTAGAGGTACAGCTCTTTTCCATCTCTTGGCGACGTTAGTAACAATGGACTGGCCAGGTACTGCTTCAGTACGTCGAAGGTGACCTAACACTCTGCTATCTACTGAAATCCGTTTACCTTCATTCCCCTCAAAGCCTTGAAAAAAGGCAGGTATTTGTCGCCGGACTTAGCCAAGAAGTGAGAAAGCACCACAAGTCTTCCGGTTAGGCTCTGGACATCCTAAACATTCAGTGGCGGAGTCATATTCGTGAGAGCCTTGATCTTCTTTAGGTTTGCTTCAATCCCTCGCTGAGAGACGATGAAATCCAAGAATTTTCCTAAGGATACTTTAAAGATGCACTTTGACGGGTTCAATTTCATCTGATGCGACCGAAGTGCCTCGAAGGCTTCAGCCAAATCGTGAATATGGTCACTAGTGGTCTTACTCCTGACAAGTATGTCGTCCACATACACCTCCATATTGCGGCCGATCTGCTTCTCAAACATTTTGTTTATAAGCCTTTGGTAAGTTGCACCCGCGTTCTTCAAACCGAAAGGCATGACCTTGTAGTAATAGGTGTATTGATCGGTCATAAACGAGGTGTGCTCCTCGTCCTCTGAGCTCATCTTGATCTGATTGTAACCTGAATATGCGTCCATAAAATTTAACATCTCATGTCCAGAAATGGAGTCCACCAGCAAGTCAATTCTGGGTAAAGGAAAACTATCCTTTGGGCAGACTTTGTTAACGTCGGTGAAGTCGATACTCATTTGCTATTTCCCGTTACTTTCTTAACCAGGACAACGTTGGAGAGCCAATCCAGGTTCTGGATTCCCCGATGAACTCGGCGTCCAGCAATTTCTTCAATTCCTCTCGGATGGCTATGAGCTTTCCGATGGAGTGGTTCATCTGTTTCTACTCGATGGGCTTGCGATCGGGATTGAGACATAACTTATGGACCATTACTCCGACCGAAATCCCAAGCATGTCGGCGGGCGTCCATGCGAAGACATCCGCGTTCCGTCTCAAGAAGCTTATCAATTCATCATGAAGGGATCCGGTGAGCAAGACCCTTATCTGTACGCACTTTTTAGATCATCCGGATTTAGAGATACAAAGTCGGTGGCCTCTCTAGACTGTGCTTGTTACAAGGTAGCCTTATCTCGATAATCTAATTCTTCTGCTTGCCTCTCAACACCGCTTGGTGCTATCTGCGACATGTAGCACGTCCGTCCGGTCACTTGGTCACCAAACACTTCACCAATATCGCATGCTATTGAAAATTTATTTTCAAGTGTGGTATCGAAATAACAACTCTAAAAGCTGCTAGGCACGGTTGGCCTAAGATGACGTTGTATACAGAGGGCATGTCGATAACCAAGAAGGTGAGTGTGTGACTTGCTATTCTGGGGTACGTACCCAAGATGACATCTAATTATATTGTCCCTTGAACAGCTACTGGTTCGTTATTTAGCCCGTATAGTGGTCCTTCGGCTGGTTTGAGTTAATTCTTTTTAAGCCCTACCTTAAAGAATGCATTGAGGTAAAGCAAATTCCTTAAATTTTCATTATTAATGAAAACTCAGTTTAGCTAGTAGTCGAGCGTACCATCCGAAACGAGTGTAGATACAATAAGGGGATCTGAATGGAGGAGATTACATGAGTCAAATCATTATCACTAAAACTAATGACATCTTCCCCCAACCTTTGCTTTTTGTGCTTGTCCAGCTTCTCCTGGTGATCGATCGGGTGCGCCTTGGCAGGTCAGGTGGTCACCATGCTGACCACCCCGATAGCTACTATTCATCCTGGGAATACTGGGGATTTCTCTCTCAGGACTCTCATCAGGAGTCCTATGGCTCAATCGCCCTTCGAGCCTTGAGCAGCTATGGGTACTGGAGGCTGCCGAGATGTGAGAGTTGCCCGGCCTTGAGGTCCTTTTGGTCGGCTTCTTCCTCCTCTGTCCCCCACGCCTAGAGGCCGGCATTGGGGTTGAGGATTGAGCCCCTTATTTCTTCTTACCATAGTGTGTGTACAGCATTTAGAGCATCTGGGACAGCTTGTTCATTTGCTCTGCCATGGCCAGGAAGATAGGAGCAAGCTACTCTCCGGTCTGACTACTAGATGAATAGTCATGGTCGGGGGAGGTAGCCTCTCTAACAGAAATGCTAGCTTGAATACTGGTGTTCACCATTTCGTTAGATGATATTGGATTGGGAGATGTAGTTAGTCGGCTTTTAGTCAGTGTTCTCACAGACAGCGCCAATGATATGTCCTAGATCCACGTTTCAAATGAATTCGGGTCAATTTGGTCCATCGGATTTCTGTCACCGTCCATTGAGCTTGGAATCTTGCACACCATAACTTCAAGCAAGAGGTCAGGTGACGGCGGGATTGAGTTCCACTGAAAACACTCTGACACTTAAGTCAATGGATAACCTTTTGAGAATGAGAAGGTAAATGCAGAGACGTAAAGATGAATGTTAGGAGTGAGTTTTGAAAATGATGGTGGGAGGCGCACTTATAGAGAGAGTGGCTTTGATTGTAGATGCTTGTGAAAAGCAATTTCTTTGAATACTAAGCTCGCGGGGAACTAGTGACAGAAAGAGTGAGTGAGAGCATTGGGATGCTTAAGAGCTTCGAGAGCTTTCGTTAGCTTGAATATGCAAGCAAGCGTTTTTAGTATGCGAGAGTGCCTACCTATAGAGTGAGTCCCCATAGCCTTTTATAGCCATGGGCCGTCACCGCCTTCCTTAGATGGCGTGACGGGATGCCAGCCTTTTGCGAGGATTGTTGCCTTCCCTATGTGGATGCCGGCGCCATTCTCGATCACAATGGTCACGAAGGAAGATCCCTTTCCTTTCGCATGTAGTAACTGTTGAGACAGCCTCTAAGAGTCATACCCTGATTCGAGCGTTTTCTTTCAGGGATGTGCTTTGATTCTAGAGGATTTCCGTTACAGGAGAGATTGCTACCTGTGGAGTTGCGGAGAATTAAGGTAGGTGACCGTTGAGCATGAGAAGGAGCGTGTGGGTTGGCTTTGATCTGGGTCCCACTTATTTTGGGCTGCATCTGGCCTACTTGGGATATTCTTCCGATCAATAGAAATGTTGACTGTCCCAGGAATAAATAAGCTGCTACGAATTTTGGGCCTTATGTCCCATTGGACCGGTTCACTACAGCCGTTCCCATCACTATTGAAAGCCAAATGTCAACCAAATTAACTCCCAAGTATATTTAAGTGTGATGGTTGATCTTACGATGTACTTATGAGCAAGCAATAGTATTAAGTATATAAAATACAAGTACGTCGATAATTAAGAGTGTGGAAACACGAGCAACTAATAAATAACAAAACGCAACAGTAAGATATGAAGGACAAGTTTTTAAATTTATTCTCCCATTTGAGAGTTTTGGACATTTTTACCTTTGACCCTATTATATATTAAAATGTCTCATCTTTCATAATGCAATATCAATTATTCCACAATGCTAAAATATAAATTAAATTTAAATTTTTTGAAAAATACAAAGATACTAGAAAAATTATGTAAAAATCATAAGGTTTAGTTTGGATTCTAAAACTATGCATGAGGTTTGGGAAGGGACAAACTAATTTTAGGTCTATTGTAGATAATTTTACACTAAATTATACAGTAGTCGGTTTTATAACTTGAACTTGTTACTATCACGTTATATAGTAATAATTCTATCATCGCAATAAGACTCTTCTTCCTTTAATACCCAAACCGTAACTCAAAATAGTAACTTCTATGGAATGGGTCAGGGAGATGGTAGACGGCAACACTGAGCTAGTAGCTTAAAGAAGTAGGTAGCCTAGTGTCTAGATAGATTTTACAATGAAGGGAATGTGTAACCCACTCTGCTGAACTTTCGAATCAGGCTGAAGAAACCATAGGCAAAACGGACAGTCCAATCAGCTCAGCCATAACCCCTCAATTTGAGAAATACAACTATGGTTGGTATTGTTGATTTAAATATTGGCCTATATCTATTAATATTAGATCCATTGATAATAATATTTTTTAATATCATAATATATTACTGTATTAGTGATATATCGGCTAATATAATTATATCAATTTACGATTTTTGAAGCTTTTTTCTTCCGAAATATCCGACACCAATACCGAATATTTGATATGGTCGTGACTTATATACTGTTCCGATATTTTTGTCTATATAATCCCGACCATTTGTGTTGGGTCCTCTTGTGTTTCAGCTCATAACAATCCCTCGGATTGTCTATCAAATCAAAAACCAGAACTGTAAACCAGCAATATAAAAAAGATAAGAACACTTGACAAACCGAACAAGTCCTATAGATTTATCGGTAAGGTTGATGACCCAGAAGAACAGCCTGATTCACAAGTCAGTCAACCAAGGAAAATGTGAAGGGTAGATTCACAGCTCTACTAGACAACTTCTTAACAAAACCTGGATATGAAAAAGGATTTCATAGTTTAAACTGTAGATTGCTACTCGAAACATCTGTAAACACTCATCTGATACATGTAAATCACAGTGGAAACGGATGGAAACCAAATGAATATAAACACCACAAAACAAAATCACAAAGAGTAGATCATATCACCATGGAAAACACAATTTCATAACTCAAATGGGAAAAAGCATTATAGACAAAGGGAGTTGCTGTCATACCGGGATTGAGTTTTTCTTAAGCCACTCCAAAGCATAGATGGATAAGTGACTGAGGAAACCATTCAAAAGATATTCCAAATGATACCAGGAAAAAAAATTATAAACAATGATATTTGCGATAAGAGCTGCGTGCATAAAGCCCATGGTTCTTCTAGCAAACTTCAGCAAATCAAAATATTATGTTTACCATTACCACTAATTGGGTTCATTTATTATTTAATCAGATCACTTGCTAACATGTTCAAGTAGAATATCACTATAGATAATAGAAAACAGAACTCTGCTACATACATAATAATGGCCGCCATATGAAGAAAAAACGGATGCACTTAACAGGCTAAGCACCTATATTCACCCTGTAAGCCATATGGTCAAGTAAAATTGTTGAAAAGCTGCTTCTGTCTTCCCGGTGATAGAGTATTCTTTGATAGAAATATCCACAATATGCACAGCGTAAACGTACAAAGGGAAGATAGAAGGAAATTTTTCTTTAAATAATATTGGTGTGAGGTTATTTTGCAAATAAAAGAAGATGACTTTATATACAGTCTTCCAACTTGTGATCTTTAACTAGACACTGGAGTTTAATCATTATAAGTTATAAAGTGAGCAATAAATTCACGTTAGTGTAAAAGGCCCAGTATGGGCACCATTCAACTCCCACAATTATAACACCACTAACTATATGATTCTTGAATTAGATGATCCCTTGAAGAAACGTAAACAACATAATATAATAGAAACAAAAAAAATTAAGCACAGGAAAAGAATCAGAGAAAATGAAGAATTTATGCATACAAATTGCATATACTTCCGACCTCATCATATGTTTTTCATGCGGATGCATAATTGGATGAAGCATGGTGCCCCATTTATCATTCCAACAGAGATTCAGAGTTCGAATATTAACAACATGATCGCCAATCTTACCCAAATATAGTTGGGAAGCCTGCCAAGTATCCCAGTTCGAACATGTTGATATTCACTTCATTGAATTAAAAATTGCAGGATCATGATTACATCTTAAACTACTTGATTAATCCGTAAGCTAGACAAAATAAACTCTGCCCTTGCAACTTTCGTATAACAAAATGAAAACAAAAAGTACTTATTTGATATCCTTTCTCATTCCACCAAATTCCAATCCATCTTTATAGAACTATACCTCTAATGAGCCTTCCACCCTTTATGCAAGGGCAAGCTTTCATCTCCCCCAAAATCCCTGTTTTTCTGGGGATGTATCTACCTGCTCAACAAGAAGAGCAAGTCTTAAGCATATCCATCATATATGGAAACACAATAACAAGGAGTTAATGTCATGTAACAGAGAAAACCTGTGCCTCAAGATCAGGAATTCAATAATCATATCTACCTCTGTCACCGAAAAAAAAAAAAGGAAAAAGAAAAAGCATCAAGCAATTAAATGCCAGCAAGAATCATCAAAATCTCCAGAAAGAAGCAATCATTTGAGAGAGAGATAGAGTACCTTGGCTGGGGCATCAAGACCTCGATAAGTTTCGGGAGACAAACCGACCAACCACAAACAAGGGAAAACATTCTACAGAGAAACCGGCACCGAAATCAACAGCGACAGAAAACCAAGCTAGACAACGAAACAACAGAAACAGAAATATGTGGAAAAAAAAATGAAAGCAAAAGTAAAAACTACTGTGTGATCACTGACATCCAATTGCTTCTGCACAGTCCTCGCTCTCTTCCGGGGCCTCCGAGCTGGCTTCGAGCCACTGAGAGCGTAGATATCCTCCTCAATTTCCTCCCTCGACAGTGCAATCCAAAACCTCCGATTCTCTCTGCTCTCCGCTGTGCTCGACTCAGCGAATCCCCGCAGCCTCATCGATTTCGGCAAGTTCTCCATTTGCTCGTGAAAGTCTCCATTCTTGGACGCTCCACCGCCGATCTCGATCGGAGGCTTGATCGCAGCTCTCCTTGGTCTTAGATTCCACGGCTTGTGAGCCGATTCATCGCCTTGAGGTTCAGCTTCCGCTGCTCCAACCTCCGCCACGTCACTATCTCTCACTGCAACCACAACTCTGGCTCTATGTTCATCATCGCCATCATAGAAACTCTCGTTCAGTCGTTCTTTCTCTCTCTCCGGCGTCGCTTGCTGCTGCTGTCGCTGTGTTATGTCGACGAATGAGATACGGTTCCGACCAGTGCGAGATCCGAGGGTTAGCTTGCGGTTATCGGACTCAGCCTCGGCGCCCTTCGAAACACCGTCGTAGTCCGCCCTGTCCGACGACAGTGAGCACGGATGACGATTATCATTCCGCTCACTTTTCTCAGTGGACGGAGGCGGCGACGACTCCGTAGACCGCCGGAAACGTTGAGGACTGTTCACTGAGTTTTTTGAGCCCCACTTCAATAAAGGAAGAGGAAAATTATGAAGCGGTGACTTCGATGGACCAGTCGCCATGGCAAGTGAGTGGAGAGAAAATTAAGTTTTTCCAGTCTCACTGTGATTATACATACACGCTAACTGCTCACAGTAGCAAAGAATAAGCAAACGATGAGCCTCTCGAGGATAGCAAACAGACGC
This sequence comes from Nepenthes mirabilis, assembly GCA_025585075.1. Classification (NCBI taxonomy): domain Eukaryota; kingdom Viridiplantae; phylum Streptophyta; class Magnoliopsida; order Caryophyllales; family Nepenthaceae; genus Nepenthes; species Nepenthes mirabilis. Next base: position 10,540 of record JAODPA010078444.1, on the reverse strand, counting down.
TAATGTGAGAGAGTGGCGCCGGAAAAGACGAACGCGGCGGAGGCAGCAGCGGCGAGGTGGCGCTGAAGAAGAGAGAATTTGTTTACTTTTTTTCCCATTCTACTCTCTCTGATTTACACTTCCCTTTTATATGGTGTTTGTTCTACGGGTACCGCAGCTTCGGTGGTTGCGATTTTTCGGGCACATTTTTCGCCCGTGGTTTTGGGGAGGAGCGGGATTATATTTTAAAAATAAAATTACATAAATTGTTAAATTTATATTTAATAATTCTAAAACTTACGTTATACTAAGAGTGTGTGAGGGTCGGGACTAGGTAGTCAACATAGTTCAAATCGAAAACTAGCATCCGGGAGTTTGGTATACTTGTATGGTTTGGATTGAAAGCTCTAACAGACATCCAAAATATACCATTGGCATGACTGTCGACTTCGGATAACACACGAATTAGAGTTCAAGGTGGGTTACCCAAAATGGTAAAATGAGTCGATCGAAATGATTTACAGAACTTACTTGACACAATATAAGAATTACAAGAGACAATTTTAGCAGAATGCAGTAGATATTTCTTGACTATGTCCAAGATAGCGAACACGACTGCCTAGAGGAAGTGGCTAAGACTATTGTCTCTCATTTGCAAAGTCGTTCGAACCCTTCAAATATGTAATCTTTCTATAAATAATCATGGAATGTAACCAAGTTTTGGTTGGAGACCGAGGGATTGAATCATACTAATATTGAGTTTTGTATTAATTAGTGCACATTGGTAAAGAAGTTGGCTTTTTCCCAAAACCTGTGTCCCTTCATTTGTGTAATTTAGTCTCTCAAACATATATACAAAACATTAGTGTAGGAATAGGTTGAGCCCGATCAAAGCCTCATTTGAGTCATTGGGTGATCACTGCTATGGAGTAGATGCGCAAACCGACTTGCCTGGTTAAAGAACATCGTTGTTCAAGTCCTTGATGAATTGGTGCAGCCGTCGATAGAACGAGTTGACAACTTTGGAGAAGGTTTAAAGACATGCGAGCATACTCATGAATCTTCCTAGAAAATTCTCGAAAAACTAACCGAACTAGAGAATGAAGCGGTGATATTGTGCAAATTGGTGGACAAGCAATATTTGGATCGGGGTATTGGTTCGTCGGCTAATCCATTCCATGACATATGGAATGCCAGGGAGTTGGATATCTTTTCTCAGATATGGAGCAGTGCATGGACACCACTGCAGAGTAGGAGTTGAACTAAGGGAAGCTTGCTAGTACGTACACAGCATGCAACTCCAAATTATGGTGTCAAATGTGTTTGATGGACGATATGAATGCGAGGAGACCCTGTATGAGACGCGCGAGTAGCTTGAGAAGAAATTGAAGGATCAATTTACTCCTTGCGACACGCTTGGGGTTGTAAGGGACGTTGGAATGCCTGAAGGATAGCAACACAATGGGATAATATGAGAATGACTTGAGTTCCATGATGTTGAACATGCAGAATATGTCCGATGAAGATTAAGTTCTTTAACTTTCTCTTAGGTCTACAAGAGTGAGTGTAGGTTGAATCATGGTGGCAGAATGTGAAGGATCTGTCGGGTGCTACTGCAGTAACTAAGCCCAGGTTGATTGTAAGACGGCCAAGGACAAAAACATGGGATAGGGAAAGTTGTGAGAGGATGGCAAGAGGTGTGATAATGGCGATTCCGGTTCACGGATTGGTGCACAAGCTCACCCCTTTCAGGGTGAAGATCCAATGACTCACTGGAGATGCTTCTGCTGCAGCGGCCATCACTGGGCTGAAGATTCTCCCAAGCAGGAGAAGCTAAACCTGATGATTACAAAGGTAAGGGCAGAGTGGTAGTGAGCAGGAGATTGATGCCTGAGTAAATCCACTACAATTGTTGAGTAGGCTGCAGGTTGTGGAGACCGGTCTCTGACTAGATGTATCTCACATGAGAAGCATCGCTCAAATGTGTCCTTGAGCTCAAGCAAGATCAAGACTGTGAATGCACAAACATAAAAAGTTGTGCATTTTGCTCGTGATGTGTTGGTCGTCTTAAAAGTTGGATGTGGAAGGCATATATGATGGTAGTTCCCCTAAAAATTCTCAGTATGTATATCTAGTATGATATTTTCAGGAAAATACAGATAACTGTGTTTTCTTGCCATGAAGGAACCATGATCATGGAGGAACGAGGTCAGGATTTTACTAACGACTACCAACTATCAGCGAAGGCAGGCAACCGAGTTGAGAAAGTAGCACACATGTCGACAATAGGTGTTGAAATGGGGAGACCATAGGGAGCCACTTACCTTGCTACACTGCTGGAAAGGAAGCCAGGCCTTAAGGTGGAGGTTCTTGATGCAATTGCTAGACTACTGAAATAATATTCCAATGTGACACTCCTAGAATTGCCCTCTATGTTTCCTTCAAGGCGTACAATTGACAATTAGATTATGTTGGTTTTAGACTGTCAACTACTAACACAGTCCCTTACCGAGTAATCAATGGAGTTGGCCTGGCTACGAAGACTGATGAGAGTTGTTGGACAATGGGTTCATTCAACCATCCAAAGCCCCTATGGTGCACCGTTTCATCTCTAGAAGAAATTGCATGACTGATATTTATTGACTATCAATCCCTCAACAGATTGACTGCCAAGGGCATATACTCGGCGTCACTGGTGCACGACTTAATGGGCATGTTGAGTAAAGCTGCATAGTTCATACAGATTGACCTTCGATTAGGATATTTGCAAAGTGAGGATTGCTAGAGTAGATGAACCAAAGACAACTTGTTTAACTGGATATGGGCCAAATGAGTTTCTTCTAATGCTTTTTAGGGTCTCTAATGCTCTAATAACATCCAATAATTTAATGAATTATGTTTTCTATAAATGGCTTGACAATTTTGTAGTTGTATACCTAGAAGAAATAGTCATCTATAGCTGTAAACTCGAGGAGCATTTGTAGTATTATGAGAGTGCTGACCCAACTGCAACAATGCAAACACTATATGACGATGGAGAAGTGTGAATTCACAAGGAAGGAGAACATGTTCCTGTGTCGTGGTGAGCCAGTGCCAATGCAGATTGATCTAGGGAAGGTTAAGGAAATTTTGGATAGGCCGATTCTACAATAGTGTTTGAACTTCGATCATTCCTTGGATATTAACAAATTGTTACTGTCAATTTATCATTAACACTTGTAGAAAGCAAGCTATATGACTGACTTATTGAATAAGAGGCAATCAGTGGGCAAGGACAGGCTCATGCCAGGAAGCTTTTGATAAGCTTAAAGCCACTGTTGTATCCATGTCAATGCAGAGGCCACCATCGATGCAACTAACACATCCAACAAGGTTATGGATGTGATGCTGTCCAGGATGGGCACACCATTGAGTTTGATAGCTGGAAGCTCAATGACGTCGAGCAAAGTTCTTCTGCTCATGCGAAAGAGATGCTGGTGGTGGTACATTGTCTTCAGGTATGGTGAGCTTGCCTGCTTGGGCCCAAGTTCATGGTGTGATGTGGCCAACACCATCTTCAAGACACAGAATAAGTTGTCCCCTGAAGTCGGTCGGATGCCTAGAGTTCTTGTCAAATATAATTTCATGTGGGAAGACAAGCTTCACCACGATGACCTGGTTAGTGGTGCTCTGAGCCAGAAGGAGGTCTAAGCAGCGATGTGTGCTACTATCTGGACAGAGTCAAACATGTGAGATAGGCAGGCATGTGTAAAGGACGAATCTACTTACTGCAAGCTGGTGTAGGAGGTAGAGGACGAGTTGCAGGTGATATTTATTGGGTTATAAGTCATTTCTGTATGGGTCCCATACGTATTTGATGTGATCTTCGGTGGCACACATGATGACACGTGTATTGAACTGATTTAAGAAAAATACAGAATAGCTCGTAACAGATTCCTGTTATACGCATGTCTGCCGATTGCAAAATGGGGTCGCTTGAAGAGTGTAGAGGGTTGTACGAGTGGGATTTTTAGATTGTTCAGTGCTTGAGGAGCGCCCGTGTGCTAATTACAGTGGGCTTGTGTGCAATGCATGCCCGACAAGGGCTCAAATGCCGTTCCTGATATAAATGCACTTGACGCAATTTTTGGGTTATCACTTTTGCAATTTTTGAAACTTTGAGCGCTGACATTGTCAGAAAAGGAAGAAAAAAATAGAGAAAAGGAAGAAGATGAAGGTTCAAATATTCGATTGAGTTCTAAATCATATTCTATTCTCCACTAACCATAGGTACGTTATTCTTGAAATTGATAAAGATATTTTACTAGTCTTATTTTTTCTCTTTTGTCTTGTATTCATTGTTTTCAGGGCTCATTCATTACGAGGTTTGTAACCTTATTTTTATTGAGGTCTTTATAACCGAACACATTGCATGATGGACATATTTCGAACGTATAATCTCTTAATTTTTTCTTCTTATTAAAAAGAGAATTTTTCACGTAAAATCATATGCTCTTTGTTATTTGCAATTATCATTAATTATTTTTTCACGGTTTAAACAACCAGTCTAATTCCCAACAAGTGATATCAGAGAGACGGTTGTTATTATCGTGTTTAAAATTTGTCTGAATTGATGGAGGTTGGAAACAAAATAATTTGCTTGAATGGCTCAAACTATAAGATTTGAAAGAGGAAAATAAAAAAAATTATTATTTATCAAAATAATGTATCTTCTAGTATTTGTTACTCAAAAACCCGAGTTTGTGACTATATTCGACAATTTATTGACAATAATATATATAATTATATTTGGCATGAAATACATGCAAAAATATTATGGGAAAAGCTTAAGACGCTTTATACATCAAAGACCGGTAATAACAAATTATATCACTTGATGAAATTGATATAAGTGAGATATAAGGAGGGTACGTTTATAATCAATTACTTGAATGAGTTTCAAGGAAGTGTTGACCAATTAAGTGGTATGAGTATCAAGTTTAATAACGAATTGCTAAACTTGTGGTTGTTAACCACATTACTGAATTTATAGGAGGTGATATAAATCACCATCGTTAATACTATTCCAAATGGCATGGTAACCCTGGAGATAGCAAAAAGAGTCATGCTGAATGAAGTGATAAGATAATGATCATAGGACTCTTCTTCTTCGCACTCTGAAATGATAGTTTTAGAGTCACATAAAGAAACAAATGGCGTGGGCCAAAATCTAGTGAGAAGAGCTAAAATAAGTCCCGATTAAGGTATCAAAATCTCGAGTACCACCACTATGAAAAAAAGGGAAACATCAATAAGTATTATTATAAGTAAAAACGTGAAACGTTAAAAGGAATGAGAAGGAGGTTAAGAAAACCCAAGATGATGAGAGAGCCCTAGTTATTATCAAGTCGATCTTCTGTTGGTGTGTAAAGAAGATGAAGTGAATAATCTTACAGATCACGAAACTAATTAGGTGGTAGACAGTGGTGCTTCATTTCATATCATGTCGAGAAGGAAAATCTTTACGTCTCATACTTCTAGTGATTTTAGAGTGTTGAAGATGAAAAATAAAGGGACGTCCCAGATTATCAGTTGTGGTGACGTATGCCTAATTACCAATAACGGAACCTAGCTTCTATTAAGGGATGTTTGACATGTCTCGGATATTTGGTTAAATCATATTTCAATAGAAAAACTAGATGATAAAGGGTTTTACAACACTTTCTATAAAGGGATATGCAAATTGCTTAGATGATCTCTAGTAGTTGCCTGGGGAAAGAAAGTTTTCAACTTATATGTGTTACAAGCCTCAATTTCAATCGGAGATGTACACGTAAGAGAAGCAAAGAGTCCTAAAATTTGTGGTACCTACGATTGAGTTACGTAAGTCAAAAGGGACTGAACTGTTTAGCCAATAAGAATTTTATTCGGGGTGTGAAGGAAGCCAAACTGAAGACCTATCCTTATTACATGGCGGGGAAGTAATGGAGAGTTTCGTTTTATGGAAACTCGTCCACGAGAAAGCTAGATCTTCTTGAGTTGGTTCATACCTATATATGTGACCCTCTTAAAGTAAAGAGACTCGGAGGAACACTCTATTTCATCACCTTCATTGATGATTATTTGATAAAATTATGGGTATATCCACTGAAATTAAATGATCAAGCTATTAACATCTTCGAACAATTTCATACTCCAGTGCATCTGGAGTAATAACAATAGAGAGTATACTATAGCATTTGACATGTATTGTCTGACTCACAGATTTTGATAACAAAAGACTCCACCGAAAATACCACAACTGAATGGTGTGGCTGAAAGGATGAATAGGATGCTGATTAAGAGAGTTCGTTGTGTGCTTTTGATGGCGAAACTCACTCCCTGGTTCATTTCGGGGGAAGCTTTGAATATCGTGACCCACGTGATCAACCTATCACCTAGTGGCCCACTGAATGGAGAATTTTCGAAAAAGATATGATTTGGAAAAGAGGTATTCTACAACCACTTGCACGTATTTGGGTGCAAGTTCTTTGTTCATATTTTGAAAGACGAGAGGTTTAAGTTGGAATCAAAGACATGATAATGCATCTTTTTTGGTTGTAAGGTAGATGAGTTGGGTTATGGTTTTATGATCCAATAGAGAATAAGTTTGTCCGATCAAGGGATGTGGTATTTATCGATGATAAAACTATTGATAATATTAGCAAAGTAGAGAAGGTTGTTTCCAACAATGACAACTGTTGACTTTGTGATATAAATCCTAAATCCTTAAAACTAGTGCCAATTCATGAAGAAAACAGTGATTGAGATGACATTAAAGGAAAAGAAAACTGTGGGATTCCTATGCTCAATGAAGTGGACAATACAAATGACGATGACGTTGTCCCTCATGATAAATCTGGATCCGCTGAGACCATCCCACTTCGATGATCCGCAAGAGATCGAAGGTTTTCTACTTGCCAATCAACAGATTAGTATGTGCTACTTATTGATGGCGGAGAACCCAAAAGCTTCAATGAAGCAATAGAAGATGAGCATAATCGGAGAGATGGAGGCTATGTAAGAAGAAATGAAGTCATTATAAGAGAATCACGCATCTGAATTGACCAAATTGTATAAAGGTAAACGAGTTTTGAAGAATAAGTAGGTATTTCACTTGAAAACTAATGAGAAAAATCATAGTTAAGATACAAAGCGAGGTTTGTTGTGAAAAGATTCAATCAGCGAAAAAGTATTTTGTCCCTGTTGTGAAGATGTCTTCAATCAAGGTAGTTCTCGGATTAGTCGTGATTCTTGATTTAAAAGTTGAACAGTTGGACATGATGACATTGTTTCTCCATGGTGACCTTGAGAAGAAAATTTGTATAAAAAAATTGGAGGAATTTCAAATTTAGTGGAAGGAGCGCCTTGTATGTTGTCTAAAGAAAAGCCTCTACAAGTTGAAGCAAGCCCTAAGATAATGGTACAAGAATTTTGAATCTATTATGGTGGGTCAAGGTTATTGGAAGACTATTTCAAACAATTATGTTTTCATTTAAAGGAATTCGAAAGATGATATTATTATTCTTCTACTACTTGTGGATGATATACTTGTAGTGGGGCGAAATCCCTCTTGGATCACGGATTTGAAGCAACAGTTTAGGAAATCCTTCGCTATGAAAGATTTAGGGCTCACTGAAACAAATCCTTGGCATAAGAATAGTTTACAACCAGCAAGCGAAGAAATTGTGGATGTTCCAAGAAAGTTACACTGAGAAGGTATTTCAACATTTCAATATGGAGAAGTCCAAACCGGTGAGCATTCTATTAGCTAATTATTTCAAATTGAGCAATCAGTAATGCTCCTCTATGGATGACGAAAAAATAAGCATGAGAAGCATCCCTTACTCTTCAACAGTGGGCAATTTGATGTCTACAATGGTGTGTACGAGACCAAATATTACTCATGTGGTTAAAACTGTTAGCCATTTTCTTTCAAATCCTAGAAAGGAGTATTAGTCCACGATAAATTGAATATTGAGGTATTTCCATGGAATTTTCAAGATGTGCTTGTATTTCAGAAGTGACAAGCTACTTCTACTTGGGTACACCAATACAGACATGGCAGGCAATATCGATTCTCGAAAGTTAACCTCAAAGGATCTAGTTATGTTTACGGGAGAAGCTATTTCATGGCAATCTTAGTTCAAAATGCATTGCTCTTTCTACCACAAATGCGAAATTCATTACTGTGACGAAGGCAAGTAAGAAAATGCTGTGATGAAGAAGTTCATCTCGAAATTTGGCTTCAAGTAACAACGATATATTCTACTTTGTGATAATCCAGTCTCGTACACATAATCAATATCTGGCACTATAAGAAAAGGAAGAGAAAGAGAGAAAAAAAGGGAGAAGAGAAATGTTCAAATATCCAATTGAGTTTTGAATCATATTCCATTCTTTATTTACCATAGGTACGTTGTTGCTAAAGTTAATGACATTTTATAAGTTTTATTTTTTTTATTTTGTAATCATTATTATTTGCGCTCATTCATTATGAGATGTTATAACATTATATTTATTGAGATTTTTATAATTGAATACATTGTATAGTGGATATATTTTGGATATATAGTCCTGTAATTTTTATAATTGAATACATTGTACATCATCAATTATTTCCTTACGATTCAAACAAGTGCTTCGGCTACCAATAGTATTGGCTTTGCCTAGAGACGTCTTAAGTGACTGAGATGCTAGATTCACAAGACGATTTCAAACATCGCTCCTCAGCATGATAGGGACAGAGTTGAAGTTCTCCATGGCCAACCATCCGCAGATGAAGGACAAATATAGACAATCAACTAACTGTAAGGAAGTTTTCCATGACCAACTAAGCCTAACTCCGCTAGAGGTGGCAAAGTAGAAGATTGGAAGGCAGTGTCGGGTCAGATACTGATTGATAGGAATAGGTAGGAGATGGTTAGAGTAAGCACAGGGTACCCTGTGCAGAGTTGCTCAACGCAAGACGAAGTGTGCGGATTGCAGGCACTAACCTTTAGATTTAAGGTTGGAAATATGGTGTCAAACTCATGCCTTAGATGTGAAACCAGATCAACAAGAAGATAGTTTATCGAGGCACAGTTCTGAGGTATGACAGTCCCATTGAAGTGGTGAAGAAGAGGGGCAGTGTGGCCTATGGACTAAGCCGTTGGAGAGATTACAGGTACACCAGACCCTCCATGTTTGGTACTTGAATCCCTTCCATGCTATGAACTTGAACCATCCTGTGGTAGGGAAAGTGAGCTGTTCCAGTCATTTGGAAGTAGTTTGAGGAGGTGGAACAGATTCATCAGCACTAGATTATGGGTCAAAGGAAAGCAATTTGAGTACTGATTTTCTTGCCGCATGAGAAGGTAATCGGTAGCAGATGCAGGTTAGGGAGAGGGATACCTTGCTAGGGTAATTTAAGGCAACTGGGGAGATAGATTTAACTTCTCTTAATAATGACTATTCAATATTGTTAGTCGTATTTTATATTGACATATTCTGTAACCGTATCAAGTTGGTTATTTGGCTTCTTGTTGGCGCATTTGGTATCTGCGACTACATTTCGTCCTGGAAGATCGTTTTCGTTCTCATGCCTGAAGGTCGTTATCGTCACATCTTAGCATTCACGCCTTCCAGTCGCCTGTTTCGCACCTCCCCTGGAGGGGTGCCCCGAGGCGCTATGAAGGCACGCCTTCTAGTACCGGGTGCTCCAAGACGCCACCTGGGTACATTTTCCAAAACTGGGCGCTCCTCCGCATTCGAGCACCAAGGCACGAAATCATCTGAACCCTATCCTGCGCTCGTTGCGTGCTCAAGCAGTGCTCGAGCGGCGCAGCTTTTTTGTTCCTAATGACTTTTATTTTTTAAACCATTTAAGCTTCATATATGTAGACATCTTATGATTTGAACTCTAAGGATTCTGGTAGACTTTTGAGGAGCTTTTTTTCTCTTGAAAAACCTATCATCTTTGTGCTTCATTATTGATCAAATTATTATATTATTTTTTTAACAAAAAGCTAATTTTTTCAAAAATAAAGATTTAACATTGATTGAATAACTGTAATTGGGAGAGGTTAAGTCAACCCCTCTCTGAAAGGGGTAGAAACTCCAAATTCTTCAAGGGATAGTTTGGGACCCAAAGCTTGGATTTAGCAGTTCCATATACTTGTGTTGATCGATTAGAAAGCTTTCTTCAAGGGATAGTCCTTGCCTTAACCAAAGCAGACAACACCTCAAAAGAAATTGCTCAATATCGAAACTCAATAAATTTAAATTTAAGTATAATATAAATAATCAAATTTTTACCCAACTCAAAAATTTTTTGCATAGTTTTTGTCATTAATTAATATAAATTACTGATTGAAGTGAGGTTAAATATGGCTCAATTTAGTATTAATTCGAAGATAATCTGTAACGAAATCGTATATTACAGTTTAAATTTTATAAAATCAAATAAAAACGTCAATTGAAACAAATCATCAAAACTATCAATTTATAGGTTGGTTTGATTTAGACAATTTATAATATTTTAGTATTAAGCTCATTTGTCTGA
>JAODPA010078433.1:0-27457 GCA_025585075.1 Nepenthes mirabilis | reverse complement strand
CACTGCAATATAACAAAAGCACAATCAGTGCAGCGGTGATGCTGCCCCTTTGCCCACGCGTGCGTCCAAGGTTTGAATCCCAGCAACCGCACGCTTGCAGTGCCTCCTGAGAATTTTTCAATATTGCTGCAGTAATGGACTGAGCGAATTGGGTCACAGCTCAGTGATGCGTCACAAAACGCAACCAAGCAAACGCAGAGACGCGACATGGGCCGTGCATGATCAGGCCCAGATTTAGAATTTTATCTTATTTATTTGTTTTTTAATTACTATAGCATTCCAAAATGACCCCATTTTAGGTCGTCTTCAATCTCCATCCGGGTTAGCCCAGGCCTGATTTCTCCTGATTTTTGACCCGATGAAATCCCCTCCATTTTATAACAAAATTGATATAAAATATATGAAAATGTTAGAAATTAAATTTCCTAATGATTTTCGACATTCGTTTTCATTAAATCGTCACAAAAATGAAAATTTTAAAGATTTTTAAAATCGAAAAAATGGAAGAAAATGCAAAACAGTTCAAGGTAGAGGCATACACATCTCTGATACCAAATGTTAGATATTTAACAGGTCTAATTATGCTATATAAAGACCAAAATGCGGAACTAAGAATTACTAACCTCCCGTCATTACCTCTTCTATTTTCGAAGCTACTATAATTGTTGCAAAACTTGTTTCCTCTAGTTTGATCTTTTAAGTTTTTTATTCCCTTACTGATGGTGTAATTTTAAAGAACAAGACTCAGGAAGTAAAACAAATTTGTCCTATATTTAAAGATAATTTTTATCAAATTATCAAAATAGTAATTACAATGAAGAGTTAATGAAAAATTATGGAGAGCAGTATTACCATCCTTAATTTATATTAAATATGGACCATTTAAAATTAAACCATTAATAATAAAGTCACGGAAGTAAATGATATAAAATGAGATAAACATACTTTGATATGTTACCTCAGTAATATTTTTCCAAGTGGCCAAGGTTGTATTCTAATTGTGGGAATTACGAGAGAGGATGAGGAATAATGGGACAATGATTGCTTTCTGGGGTTATATATGTTGACCATACTCTTTCACATTGTTGTGTAAGCCAGCAGCTTCATCTTCACCATACTCTTCCTTCTACTAGAGGGGATTTTAGGCTGAAATGGGTTCCAAAGATGATAAACTTCATGTACTTTTCTTCCCTTTAATGGCTCACGGCCACATGATCCCCACGCTCGACATCGCGAGGCTTTTTGCTTCTCACGGTGCGAAAGCAACCATCGCCACCACCCCACTCAATGCTCCTGTCTTCATCCGCGCGATCGAGAAATGCGGGACTGAAATCAGCATTGAAGTTTTCTCGTTTCCTTCTGGAGAGGCTGGCGTACCAGAAGGAGTGGAGAATTTGGAGTACGTCCATGGCGCTGAAATGACAAACAAATTCTTTAAAGCTATTGATACGCTTGAAGAAACACTAGAGCAGTTTGTTGAGGAACTCAGGCCTAATTGCCTTGTCGCTGATCTGTTCTTCCCTTGGGCAACTCACATCGCTGCCAAATTCAATATTCCAAGGCTTGTCTTTCATGGATCGAGCAGCTTCTCCTTCTCTGTTTCTGAAAATCTAATGCTATATGAACCTTATAAGAATGCCTCTTCAGATGACGAAGAATTCATGGTTCCTAACCTACCCGATGAGATAAAATTGACGAGATATCAGCTCCCTGAAATTGTTCTGCTCGGCGCCGATACCGAGCTGATGAGGTTTGTCAAACTCGCTATTGAATCCGAGAGGAGGAGCTATGGGATCATCATGAACAGCTTCTATGAGCTCGAAACAGCTTATGTAGATTACTACAGGAAGATCTCGGGCAGGAGGACATGGCAAATAGGCCCCGTTTCACTATGCAACAGGAGCATTGAAGATAAGGTTCAAAGAGGGAAGAAAGCTTCCATTGATGAGTATGATTGCATGAAATGGCTCGATTCTAAGGAGCCCAATTCGGTCATTTACGTTTGTTTCGGAAGCATAGCCATGTATTCTGCAGCTCAGTTGCATGAGATTGCGCATGCCCTAGAAGCTTCTGGGCAACAATTTATCTGGGTCGTCAGAGGTTGCACGGATCAAGAATCAAATTATCAGGAATGGTTCCCTAAAGATTTCGAGACGAGGATAGAAGGAAAGGGTCTGATCATAAGAGGATGGGCACCCCAAGTTCTTATTTTAGACCATAAATCAACGGGAGGATTTGTGACCCATTGTGGCTGGAATTCAATTATGGAAGGGATATCTGCCGGCTTGCCGATGGTGACATGGCCATTCTTCGCCGATCAATCCTACAACGAGATATTTGTGACGCAAATTTTGAAAACCGGTGTCGCTGTCGGAGCTAAGCAATGGAGGGAGGCGGCTTCGGTGTTTCCTGTCGTGAAGCAGGAAGCTATTGAGAAGGCTGTGAGGCAGATAATGGTCGGCGAGGAGGCGGAGGAGATGAGGAACAGAGCAAGGAAACTGAAAGAGATGGCGCGGAGGGCTGTCGAGGAAGCAGGTTCATCGTATTCTGACCTGAGTGCCCTGATTCAGGAATTGAGTTGTTATCCTGCTTGAGGACTTGTTCTGACACGAGGATGTTGCGGTGAAACAGTATTTCTAAGTCATTTGTTTTTGCATAAAATGTTGAAGTTTTTGCGTTTAGATTTATTTATTTTACTACTTGCTATGTAATGTGTTGGACAACAACCCATTTAAATAACATCTCAGATTTGTCATCGTCATACAGTCCTCGAATCAGATGGTTCTTTTGTTTTCTCCCCCAGAACAAACTTCACATCAATTCAATCTGCAATTGGAAAAGGAAAATCCAATGCAACATAAACATAATTTCCTTTGTCTATTGAGAATAAAATGATCCCGTGAGCCTAAAAAGCAGGAGCAAGCCTATACACAAAGTTGTAAGAGAAGAAGACCTTTTAACTATTTTATGATCGTTTAAAAAAAGCAGTGGAATGATTAACTAATTATTATAATTGCCCATTTGTTAAAAAAAAAAAAATTCAATCTCAGGCTTATTTTTTTAAGATTTTTGAATATAAGAATTAACAATCCTATGATAAGTATACAAAAATTACACAATAATTTATTATGTGAAAAATACTTTTCAAATAACAAAAGAATTATGGGTAAATTTTTAAAAAAATCCATTATAATTTGTTTGATTATAANATAGTTAATATATAAATATTTCTCCTTATTCTTATCCGGAATCGGGGGTCATATTTTCCTGCGTGGTGAAGATCTGATGGGGCTGCTTGGTCCCCAGAATCCAAAAAGCAGACAAAAAAAAGTTTAAGAAAAACGTGGTGAGGTGACCCAACTGCAGATGTAGACGCCAATCTGTTCGAGGAAGGACGATTCGGGGATGGTCTCCTATGACATTACAACAACTGCTTCCGTTCATATTCCAACGCATCAATTCTTCACCGACCGAGGGCTGCTGTGCTTTGCGTGCCTTGTCTGCTTGGCGGAGTAATTGCACTAGGCCTTGGTTTCTGGAAATTGAATCCTCAGCTCCCAAGATTTGTCTCTGTAATTCCCATAATTTTGCGGGAAAAATCTAATTAAGCCCATCTGACTCGATATTCTCGTTTCTCGGACATTTGTCGAATATCGGTGTTTGAAGTAGTATTAACTTTTCAAGTATTTTTGGTTCCCAAATATCGGGAAATCAAATTCGTTGCTGTGTATTTTTTTTTCTTGCGGTCTTCTAAGCAATTTGATCTGGAAATCTTCCCGACCGTTTTCTTGGTCTAGTCGGAAGGGAAAAACTAATTAAGCTCATCTGACTCGATATTCTCGTTTCTCGTACATCTGTCAAATATCGGTGTTTGAAGTAGTATTAACCTTTTTAGTATTTTTTGTTCCCAAGTATCGGGAAATCAAATTTGATCTGGAAATCTTACCGGCCGTTTTCTTGGTCCAGTCGGAAAATTTCCGGGTTTTGCTACTGCCTTTACAAGTCAAATTTCGAGGATTTTTTTTCTACTCGCCTGGTTGAATATGGCCCGTCTCTTTTAATTTTACTCTCCTGCATTTGCTTATTTCACCAATTCACTGTCTTCCTCTTTCTCGGTAGTCCTCATTTTGATATTCACCGAGTTCTGGGTCTTACCATTTCCTTGTCCTACTCCATATCTGTGGTTTCGGTGAAGAACAACCCAGCAATTTGCAAATTTAAAAAGCCTAACTTAAAGCCTCCATTCGATAATTTGACTAACGTTTGAATTGGGTTAGTGTGGGATTTTATTTTTGTGTTTTTTTCACCGTTGTTGGGGAATTTCGTTCACCATGACGATCATACCTGGTAGCTCAGGATATTTAGATGCCTTCCCCGAAAGAAGGATTACATATTTTAGTAACAAATATGTGCTGAGCTTGACTGTGATTGCCGGAATTGGTGGATTGCTCTTTGGCTATGATACAGGTATAACAGTAAAAAAACCACCGTGGCGTGTTTCTTTCTGGCCTTTTATTTCTATTAATTTATTGTGTGTTTGTGTTTTATGTGTTTGGTCTTTCACTCGTCCTGTACCTATGCTATGTTTTTTGTTGGGTGGTAAAACTGGTTTATGAAAGCAGTAAAGGTGGAGAAGAAGATTTTCCATGAATCTGTTACTTGCTCTTTCAATTTCTTCCTCCAATTTATTCACTTCTCATGAATTCTTTGAATTCCTTGGTTACCCTTAAGTCAAGCCCAGTTGAAGTTCACAAAAGGGCACCCTCTTGATAAAGTTGGACAACTTTTGCATCCTCCTATTAGGCTTCACATTTCCAATCATATAGAGTGAATTCGAACTACGAGTAGGCTGTGGTCTTTCATAGGAGCCTGGAAAAGTCAAGCCAAGAACCAGAATAGAGACCTTCACTTCATGTGGTTGCTAGGGTGAGTATTGAAAAGCACAATCACGGTTTAGGGTGAAAGTGGCTGGCTTAGATCTAAACCAATGTGAAGAATGTATTTCTGTGTGTGCAAAGAATAATGAATGACAAGTGATGGATATATCTCCATAGTCTTCAAAGGCACTTATATTTATGTTCATGATACTTGGATATTGAATTCTTCTTGTGTTTTGCACATTGTGTCGGGAAAGAACATTTAGCATATTCATGAATGGCTGCATTGGTTCTGGTGTCTGTGGGTGATGGAATTTTTAATATATTCATGGGTTATTGAGGTGAAATCAAGTTCTTTGATGGTTTTCTGATTTAGAAAAAGAAAGAAGCTATTTGATGGAATAGGGTGCACTATTGGATGTATTTGGTGATGTCCTAGAAAATGCATATGAACCTTAAATATACTTTGCCTGTTGGACTTCTGACAGGTATGGATTCTTTGCTGTATATAGTCTTGATAATGACATGTGGCTAATATCTCTGTAAGTGGCTAGAAATGTACTACTTGATAATAAATTACCCATCTTCAGTCTCATATAATATTGTTGTTGAGGCAATAGCTATGTATTCCGAGTATTTTAAAAGGGGGATATGAGAGAAGATTTCTTATTTTAAAAGGGGAACTGAGGCCAAATGTGGAAGTTGACTAGGAGTGCTATATATTTGCAATCTACATGCCCTCCTTGTATCAGTCATCAGCTTGATTCGCCTATCCTCTAAGCTGGTTGATTTGGTCATTTTTTCTTATTGGTCCGAGCAATGTATAGCTAAGAAACTTCTAGGCATGAATTTTAATTCTTATTAGCTGTTTTGGCAAGGAAGTGGAGTTACAATTAACCATGGAGTTTGCAAGATTATCTACTGATTGCACGTGGATCACATTCTCAAGGAAGCTTGTATCTGGGCCGGATGACTTCCAAGAATAGTTGAAATACTTGAATGGGTGTGCTAGTACTTTGCATGATGGGCAAGTGCAGAGGCTGTAAATATGTCTATTTCACAGTAATTGGTAAAAACTATCTTTGGGTTAAGAGATGAGTACTCTTGGAGGCAATGTGAGATCAATAGGTATTTCTTATATAAGTTTTTCTTATCCTTTATGCGGACGCAAGAAAGATTTGGCTAGCTGTGTAATTTTATGTAGTTTAACCTTTTTTTTATACTTTTGTTAAAGTGCTCAGGGTAGTGTCTTTGTTGAATCTTTAGGTTAATTTATCTTCTACATGGTCTTGTCAATTCTGCCGATCTCGTATTGTTGGTTTGGTTTACCATTTACAATTGTTAATAGTTTTTGGTTTTGTGGTACAAGCTCCACACATTAGGAATCCAGGATTTGCAGATTTAGTTTTGTGATTGATAGGGCTCTCGCTCTTTCATCCAGTTCAGGTGCTCTTTTGAATAGATGTTTGAATGCTTAGTGTTATGTTGACCATTTCTTGGTTTCAATTTGGATAAGTTGCTGTTTTATTCCCGGCTCCTGGGATGTTTCTTAACTTAATTGTACAATGCAACAAATATAATTTTTGGTTACATTTTTTACAGTTCTGTCTACTGGCTGATGTGTCAAGGAGGCTTTTCCGCCAGACAAAGGTGTTATGTGTAATGAGGATGCCAACAATTAAGTTTGGAGTTGTGATATTCAACTTTTATTACACTCATTATTTCTGGTGATGATATTGGTTGACTCCTTTCTTGCGAATAAATTTTCAAGTAGCATTAGGACCATGTTTTTCATTTGAATGCGGGCTCTATAGGGAAGTCACAACATGTTCCTGGAATTATAGCTTTGGCATAGAGATGAAACTAAAACTTTGGCTTCTGCTCCGTTCTTTGAATTCTTGTTTGTATACTGTGATTCTAGGTGGTCAAATTTTGTTACTATTGAAGCCATTTTCTGTATCTTGTTGTATATTTTTGCCCTCACATCGCTGAAATTCATGCATCCGTGGAGGAAAGGTTTCTTATTGTTTCTAAAACATAAAATTCTTTGTTCATACTGTTGAGTTGTGTTAAGGAGATCAACAAAATAGGCAAACGAGATTATTATTTTCAAAAATCTAGGGGAAGATTGTTTTCCTTCATTTTTTTTTCCTCCATTTATCTATCTCTTTCCTTTATTGTAATATTCTATTATTCTATATAATGAAGAGAAAGGGGAAAGTAGGAATCATCTTCTCTACTCCTCTCATCCATACAACCCTAGGTACAATGTGATATCAGAGTGTTAAGAGTTCCTCTTCTTCCATCCTCTCAATTTTTTCAACCCGCTTCATCCACACACACACACACACACAAAAGAAGAAAGAGAGTGTGAGAACGAGAAAAGGAGAATATGGTATTGCATAAATCTACCACTCGATGTTCTGCCACAGCCAGAAGGTGGTGCTCTTCATTAAAGCCGGGCTTGTTTGTGCGGTTCTCTGTTCTTTGGTCAATTATTCTGCCCTAGCCAAGTCTTTTTCATCAGATTTTGTCTTTGTTGCCCTGGTTATGTGTGATGTTTAGTTCTTCATTGGATTCTTCAAGTGATTGTGTGTGAATTGTTGAGTTGTTCTTCATGCTGTGTCTACCATGCTCTTTGATGAAGGTTCTTTGCTGTCTGTGGTGTTCTTATGTCCTTTGCTGCTTTATGAATTTTTGATCCTGCCTTTTGAAGTTCTGTAAGCTCTTCTGTAAGGTCATAGGTGGCTGATGGGTATGTGTTGATTCAGATTGGGCTTGGGCTTCTTGTGGTTTCTTTTGACAGAAAAAAAAATATATATATATAACAAAAACATAAAAAACCAAAAAAAAAAAAAAACATTTACAAAAAAAAAAAAAAACAAAAACAAAAAGGGGGAGTATCAGGAAGTGGCCTTGACTGTTTTTTTGATTGGGTTTTTTCCTTTTTTTTGAGTTGATTATGTCTCCCAAATTTGTTATTTAATCATGTTTGTCCATGATCCCAAAAAATTTAAACGAAAAAAATATAATCATTGGGTGAGATATGTTGAAGTGTTTCTCTATGGTGAAGGTTGTCTATTATGTCATTTGATATCAGAAAGATTCACACTAATATCAAAGTTTCCCATGAAGATGGGTCTGCTACGCATCCATAGATCAATGGGATCAAGAACATAATGCAATGCTTTGGTTGATGCTAGCTAGCATAGAGCTCTATATTCAGTCATCATAAATCTTTTGCGATATTGCCCAAGCCGTTTAGGAATATATCAAATATATGTACTTTGGCACAAGTAATATTACCCGTATTTATAAGTAAGCAAACAATATTTTGGATTTGAAAAGGCATCTTAAAGTGTGGTTAAATATTACAATCATTATAGTTGCTTGCCATGAAAAAAACTTGCATTAACTTTCTTTAGATCTTGAAGTTATGGCGAAACAACGAGAGGATATTGAAGCTGTAAAGTTCCTTATTGGCCTTCCATTTGGTTTTGAGGCAGTCCTTCTATGTATATTTGGTGGACCAAAACTTTCCTCCCTTACCGAGGCGTTCTCTAGTGTTTAGCATTCCACCCTCTCAGAAAATTTTGCTACTGGAGAGCGATCTCTATTTGTTGCTCGTGGTTGTTTTAGTTACTTTTTGGGAGGGCTTTCCATGATAGGAGCACAAGAGTCTAGAGGTAGTTTTTCATGTGGTTGTTGTGACTCAAGAGGTGGTGGTTGCTCAAGAGGTCATGATTCTCGAGAATATACTCATTGTGGTTGTTATGGTCACTTGGTTTATTATTATTGGAATTTGCATGACAAACTGAGAAGTTATGCATACCAAGCCTTTTCAGTGGAAATATCTCACTTATCTAATGTTGTTCCTTCTATAGAGCTTGATTTTGTACCGTTACTATGAGACGTGTTACGAATCTAGATCAAACAGGTCGATTAAATAATTAATTATAATTCATAAAATTTTAAATCCCAAATAATTTTAAACAAATAATTCTAAATCCCGAAATTCGGGTGTGACAAACCAAAATACACAGGACCTGACAAAGCAAAACTCTCAAAGGACCTCATCGAACAACCGTCCGGACAAAAATAAATGTGACCTGCTCTACAAATATCGTAAGAGAGGTAACAATCTAATAAAAAATCATAACCAGACATAACATAACATCTGAACTATTCCCAAAATACACTATAGGCATATATCTGACCAATTCCATATTCCAATTGTATCAAATGCCAAATTTAAATTATAATAAACTAAACTTACCAATTCAGACGAATAGCTGAAGGTCATATCCTAATTCCTATAATGCGTCCGTGCCTTCTACTCTGAAAGGACAAAAAAGAAAACGTGAGTCAAATGCCTAGCAAGTATTATATTTAAATAAAAAGAGTTCAATAAATCAGAGAGAAGGTCAAATGGATGAAAATCCAGTCAAATTACAAAATAAATCCAAATCGCCGATAAGATAAGTCCAATAGAAATCTAATATCTAAATTTCAAAATCCAATGGTAGTCTCGTACTCAAATCAAATATCCATATCCAAACAAATGTCCGAATTTCGAAAATAGTTATCGTCGAAACATATATATATATATAATCAAAACAGAGGTGATCCGGACAAATTCCAAAGCCGATGACGATTTGAGTCCAAATCCAAGTCCGAGTTCAAGTCCAAATCCAAGACCCGATCAGTTTGTGATTTGGGGTAGAACTCGATAGTCGGATGATCTAATAGCGTGCGTAAAAGCCGAAGCAGCGCTACAATAAATATTCCAAAGGTTCGGATTAAAACATATAGTCAAAATTATTTGTATAAGACATATCAAGGCCCAACTATAGGCGAAATCGGCGAAATTCAAATCGAAGTCCAAAAATCCATATCCAAATTAAAGTCCAATACCAATCAGTATAAAAATACAAATTATGCACCAAATTTGGGTTTTGATTATTTAAAGACTAGCTTGAAGAAGGGTTACACATAATCCCGATGACCTTAGGCCAAAATCCATATATTCTGTACCCATAGATAAGGCTGTTTACTATGTTTTGTCACCCGTAGTTTTGGGTGCATTCCTTAAGCTTGTTAGATATATTAGGACGTCTGAATATATTCTTAAGTCAAATCAAATTATCCAAATGGGAAAGGTCACTACTCCAAGCCATTCCTGGCGGCAAAAATAGATTTCCAAATAACAAATATCTTCCCGTCAGAAGCTGGCCAGAATATCAAATAATCCAAGTCCAAATGTAGTGACCATGACCCGGTACGTGCATGTGCCTACACGGTTTATGTAAAGTTTTATGCTCATTTTCATACAAATATATTAATATAAAATATACGGTGCAAATAAATTATTCGGGCTTCCAGAAAAATATTAAACCCTCTAAAATCATAAAACCCAATCCAGAAACATCCAAATTAGCCAATGAATTATACATGCATGTCCAGATTAAACAAATCGGGTAGATAAAATTATATGCATGTTAGTAAAAATCCAAACAGTGTCTAAAATATTTCAGATATTAAATCAGACCAAAGAGGCGGTTTACAGATACTTGCATTGACCTCATACTTCGCAAATCTGAAGAAATGATGTCCCAAAGCACCCAAATCGGGTGTTTCTCTCCTGCCACTTGCGTCCCCCGTGGCTCTGCCTGCGTTCTGCCTCTCTGCATGTCTTCTCTGCCACTGTCGCTGCCATCACGAGCCGTCGCCTGTCACAGGCGTGTCACTACTACCGTCGCCGACCACCGTTGCACCACCTCCGTGTGCTGTCGCCATTGACACTACCAACAATCACCGTCGGCTTATCTTCGCAAAACACCACCGCTGACCAAACTTCAAGCTGCCAACCACCGTCATAGGGTCATCCTCGCTGCACGACGCCGTCGCCGTCCGCCCTCTCCCACCTCACGCAGCTGCTCTCTCTCTCTCCCCTCTTCTCTTCCCCTTTCTCTCTCCCCGAAACCCTCATCCTTATCTGATCCCGTTTTTTTATTTTTTTGTTTTTTGTTTTTTCAAAATCCAAACTAATATTTGAGCGATAGCACGGGCGCACCTCGAGCGCCAACCCGATTGATCCAAATATCCTCCAAAATTTCTCAATATTTAATTAATTTTGCTACGTTTAAATTACCCAAAATCACAATTAATATTAAATTATTTCGAATAAAATATTACAAGATGAGTATGCTGAGTTCCTAATTCATAAAAAGGACTACTTCTATTGCCACTTTTGCATAGTTAGATACTACATTCCATTGTCTTTTATCCTCTGCTTGAGTCAATGGATCGTTGATTCTGGGGCTAATTTACTTGTTACCAGTTCATCCTTTTCCCTTCTTAATTATCAATTGATTCTTCTAAATGTGTTACCTTTGTAAATAGTTCTTGGACTAAAGTTGCAAGTTTTGGGAAAATATCCATCGGAGCCCTAATAGTAATTTATTTGATGTTTTTTATGTTCTAAACTTCTCGTTTAGCTTACTATCTACTAGTCAAATCACCAAAGCTTGGTATTGTTTTGTTAGTTTTTACCCTTTTGTCTGCATTTTTCAATATCTCACAACAGATGCAAGTGTCTGCATGATGCAAGTTGATTGGTTTTGACAAGCTAGATCTTCTGTCTATCAAATGTGTCTTTATTGATTACTCTTATATACAAAAAGGGTTATTGATTATATAATTCTTCACTTAAGCATTATATTATAAGTGCGGATGTCACATTTGCTGAATTCACACTACACTTATTAAAAGAGCCCGTTGTCTAACATCATACACGGATATCTATTCCCTATTTTCTAGTAGGCGTGTCTTCTAACAACCTATTAGTACCTATATCTGTTGTTGACTCTCCTTTTAGTCTACCCTTCTATGGGTTAATACTCGACGACTGCCTAATGTTGTGCCTCGGCCAATCTCTTTGTTGTTAAATATCTTGCACCTCCAAAGTCAAAGGGTTTACCAATTGATCTCCATAAAGGTAAACGTATTTGTATCACATAACATTCTATTGCTTAAAATATTTCCATTGATTATTTATTGTTGTCTTTCTCATGTATCACATCTCAGCTTTCTAGTGTGGTTATCCCTAATGTCAAGGATGTATTATCTAACCCCTGGTGGAGGAAAGCCATGGAATTAATGATGACAACTTTAGATTACAATGAAATTTGAGAGCTTGTTCATTTACCACATGACAGCCGCACTATTGGTTTCAAATGAGTTTTTATACCTAAATTTTAATCAAAATGGTTTTGTTGACTGGTTGAAGGCCAGATTAGTTGCTAAAGGCTATACACAAATTTACGGTAGTGACTATGATGTAAGTTTTTCACATGTTTCTAAGATGTTCTCGATTCAGATTGTCATATCTATAGCTGTGAACCTTTGATCGACTTTTCTTTCGATTGGATGTTAAGAATAATTTTCTTAATGGTGACTTCCTTGAATAAGTTTGCATGGAGTAACCTCTAGGATTTGTTACTCAATGGGAGTACAAGAGTCATGCTTGTAGATTGAGGTAGGCATTGTGCGGACTAAATCAATCGCCTAGAGCCTAGTTTTGAAAGTTATTAGAGGTTGTTCTCAAGTTTGACACGCACCACTATCACAAGGACCACTTAATATTCTATGTACCAAAGAATACGGGCTATCCTTTCCTTGTATTCTATGTCTATGATATTATGAAAATACAGTATACAAGATTGTACTTCTAAAGCAGTTCCTATAACAATGGTGTCAAACAAAATATTAAGAAAGTTTCGTTACTTTTTGGGGATTGAAGTTGCTAGATCTAGAAAAGGTCTCAATTTGTCGTATTGGAAGTATGTGCTTGATCCATTAAATAAGATTCGCCAGCTTTGTACTTGTCTGGTAGATAGTCCTATAAACCCTAATTTGAAACTCCTAAATGATCAATTATAATAATTTAAAGATCCAAGTTAGTGTCATTGGTTGGTTGAAAAACTGAATTATCTTATTATTACTAGATCTGATATTTCATATGCAGTAAGCTTGGTGAGATAGTGTTTGGAAGTTTCTCGAGTTCTCCATTGAAAAGTTGTTGTGGCATTATTAAATATCTTAAGAAGGCTCCATAGCATGGAATATTATACAGATCAATGAACATCTTCTAGTTGAAAGATTAATAGATGCAAACTCGGTAGGGTCTCCTTCCCATATGCGATCTACTATAGGGTCTTGTATTTTTCTTGGTGGTAACCTTGTTTCATGAAAAAGTAAAAAAACAAATTGTGGTAACAAGATTTATAGAAGCATAATATAGGGTGATAGCTGACACTACGAGTGAGCTCACATGGTTACGACATTTTCTTCTGGAAATTGATTTTTCTCCCCCTACTCCTATGCCATTATTTTGTGATTATCTAGTTATAATACATATCGCATTAAATTTAGTATTTCATGAGAGAACCTAGCACATCAAAGTTGATTTCCATTTTGTTCGAGACAAGATCATCATTCATGAAGTCTAGAGCTAAATTTGTTGATACATTCATGTGGTTTCTTCACAGTAATCTATAAAATTTATTTGTTTTAAGCGGAATTCAAACAATATTTACACATCTGTTTGAGGGGGTGTGTGTAAAGGAGATAAGAAAAATAGGCAAGAAAGATTGTAATTGGCGAAAATCTAATGGAAGATTATTTTGTTTCCTTTTATTCTTTAGCAAAAATATTATTTTGTTTATCTTCAAAAAAATAGCAATCCACTATTTATTCTATCTTATCAAAGAAGCCTTGTATTTAATGTAGCCGAAGTCCTTTGCAGTCCCGAGTCTCCTGATCCAATCTCCCTTTGTCTTTTTATCATTAACCCAAAACCAATCCTTATTTTACAAAAAGATCCAAGCAAAAACCATTTTTTGAAAATGAAGGATGTTAATGACACATGAAGACTTGTCAAAAAAAAAAAAAGAAAAAAAAAAGAGAAGAAGATAATGACACATGAAGAGTTGGACACTTTCAAGCACTACTTGAGCAAACACGAGTACAAAACTGATAGACACATTGTTGCAATACTAAGGGAAACAGAAGGTAAACTGCTAGACATATGGTGAGCTTTTCCTGATTGGAAGGAAGACTTTAAGAGATACCAGAAGAGTGAAGGGTCACAGACTCACAACAGGACCAAATATTTATGTTTTTGAACCAGAATAGAAGGAACTCAAAGAACTTGAGAGTCAAATCCAAGAAATTCAAAAGTTTGAGTCATTAACCCTGATTTTTTTGGTTCTACTTTGGAAAAATTTTGAGAATTTCAACCATTCTTTACTAGGAGCTGGATGATAACTGTCTCTTTTTCTGCACGACAATCATTTGTATGGGTTCTCTTCTTTTTAAAAACTCACACATTTTTCAAGAATGGTGGGAAAGTAAGCATTCATATTCATTAGGAGTTAACGCATCAATCCTAACTTTTTCACTGTAATTTAGATTATTCTAGACTTTCAATATTCTTAGGAGTTTTATTTGATTTGTACTTCAGTTATTATAACATGTAGAATATGCTGGATATATATTTTTTTATTGTTTCAGATGAGGATCTCAAATTTCCTATTTTCAGTATTTTCCTAGTTTAGCCAACAATCTGTAGTCTATTTATAGGGCCTTTTATATTCAGTTCATGGAGGCTTAGTTAGTTGATTTTGCATTTGATAATTTGGATCTGTATCGCTAATGAGTTGGTGGCCTGCCATATTTTTTCTATTATCTGTCAACTTAAAGATCTAGTTATTGCTACTATTTGCCAGGGTATGAACAGCTTTAAGAGCGTGTTTTGTTCCCACTGAAGCTTTCACTTAGCAATTTCTTCATAGTAAACAAAATTGCCAAACACAATTGATCTAGGGTGGGCCATGCATGAGGCTTCACACATTATGGTCTTTAGGAGGGGTGGAAGTATGCACTTTTCTTCCATATTATGGAGAGTTCCTGTTATTTGAGTATGTGACCTTCAAGTCATTATTGAGCAACCCTGTCATTATGCTCAGTCTCACATTGTAACAACACAGTTTATTGCTAGACAAAATTAATTTGGTGTGCAAATGCCTACTATGCGCAAGTTTAGATGAGAATAATAGCCTAGAAGTTCATAATTTGAGTCATGCTATTGGATAAGTAACGTAGTTCTTGAAACTAATATATCAATGACTTGACTTGTTATGAAAATGATGGAAATGCTGTCCTTGATTTGTACACTTACTGATTTTGGGAGTCTTGTGTGTGTATATATATATATGTTTCTGTAAGTATAAATTTATAGATTTACAGATATTCATAGATGGGTGCAGATTTATGTATATTTATATCATTTTAAGTGTGTATGCATATGTACATGCAGAGAATCTCTCTCTCTCTCTCTCTCTCTCTCTCAGTCTCTTTCTTTTTGCCTTCACGTTGTCAGTAATTTGGGATATTTGCTTATTTCTATTGCAACCCACATAATTCCTGTTGCTCCATCTATTCTTATGTTGAAGTGTTGATTGCAGGTGTGATATCAGGGGCACTGCTCTACATTAAAGATGACTTTGAAATCGTTGCTGAGAGCAGCTTCTTGCAGGTGGGTTAGGTGGAAATGGTAACTAGGACAGGATGGTAATGGATTGAGGTGTGTGGAGGACAGGATGAATAAAAGACAAGGGAGAATGTAGCTAGGTGGGTTAGGTGGGTGTTGGATATGGGTGGTGGTGTCTCTGATGCCAAGAGGGGCAGATGACAACTTTAATTGTTTAAATCCTCCCCCAAAGAAAAACGATTGTGATTCTTATTTTTGCAGGAAACAATTGTGAGCATGGCATTGGTGGGTGCAATGATCGGATCTGCTGCAGGAGGTTGGATTAATGATGCACATGGGCGCAAGAAGGCTACTCTAATTGCCGACATTGTCTTTACAGCTGGCTCTGTTGTTATGGCCGCTGCTCCAGATCCATACGTTCTTATCTTTGGACGATTATTGGTTGGCTTGGGAGTTGGTGTGGCATCAGTTACTGCTCCTGTTTTTATTGCCGAAACATCTCCTGCAGAAGTAAGAGGAGGACTTGTGAGTACAAATGTGCTAATGATCACTGGTGGACAGTTTCTTTCCTACCTCGTTAATCTGGGTTTTACAGAGGTCAGATAATCTCTTTCCTTTACATATCCTTCCCCTTTTAGATAGTTTTGTATATTATGTTTCATTCGGGGCCCCCAAAGGGACTAAAGAGACTTTTATGTTCAGAAAAGTTGCCCTTGCTGCTGTTGGTACAATGTCACCAATTGACAGTGTACTGTGGCAGAAAGCAGACTAAAATTCTTTCAGAAGGGGCGGGTTCTATTTTATGCAAGTTGTTGCATTGGAAAATTTCAATTTTTTTATGCTTTTCACTAGTACTTTTTTGGTGTTAAAGGTTTTTCAGTGTGCAGCTGGGAGGAGGCAGCACAGAGTTGAAAACGGGGCTTCCATTTTTCATTTATGCAATGAGAAACATCAACGAAGGAAAATCCTTCTCTTTTTCTGCCCGTTTAAGTGTAGTATTATTCTGTGTTTGCCATCAACATTCACTGCTTCACTGAATGTGGTTATCTTCATCATCGATCTTCTACTCTGCTGCCAATATTTATTAGTAGAGTTCTAGGCATATATTCTCAATATTTTGATTGCAACTCATTGCGGTGGCCTTATAACAAAAGTTCCACCAAGCATCTCCCTCTATCAAAACCCCTTTTAATCTCTTTGTTTCATCAATAGCCCCCAAGAAAAAAAGGGGAGAAAATTACCATGTTTGTTTTAGCTGCATGACCAGGCTTGTGCCATTTAGATGTGAATTTTTGGTAGATGATATCTCTGTGAAGTAAATTATGCAAATATGCCTACATTAGATCCCTTCTCTTCTTATCATTGTCCCTTTTGACCAACCTAGTAATCCACCAAGGTTCAATTGCCTTGAGAAGAAGATATCAAACTGACATCTTTGTTTAAGACACTCTTGGCATTGTTTGTTTCTAAAGGATGATAATTGTGCTTAAATATCTCTACTAAACTAGCATTACTTAATGAGAAATGCTTGTAATTATAGGGTCCAATCATTCTTCAAAGTTTGTGAGGGAGAGGGTGAGAGACATTCAGTTTAAATCCTAAGATGAAATGTTTAGGGACATTGTTGTTGGGGGCTAAGGTTTGGGTATGTATATTCTATGTAAGGGCTTTGCACAAGTGGTAGTATTTTATTAATGTCAGTACAGAGTTTTTCCTCCATGTTGTTCACTTTTCATTTCTTTTTTTAGTCCTTTTGTTTAGCCAGCCTCAACTTTTCTTTAAAACTAGATGCTTGTCCCAACTTGAGGTTACTGTGCATTAATCAGTGTTTTGTTTTGCACTATTCCAGTAAGTTAAATGAACCTCTTTGACACTTTATAGTTTCAATGCATTTGACAACCCTCTATGTCTAGTACTTAAAATAACCAGCTGTTAATAATGATTGCGTAAGTTCAGTGGAGAGACTTCTTTGAACAATCTTTGAAGAAGGGAAATGCTCTGGGTTTTTTTGATTTAAGATTGAATAGACTAAGATGCCATAATTTTAAGTGTCGAGGACCATTTGTGCATCATGTCTAAATGTTGAAATTCAGCATGTTGGTTGTGTTTTTGTGCACTTGATAGTTGTTTTTGAGGCCATCAAGAAGTCCATATTTTCAGGTTTCACCTAACATGGGTTAATGTATCATCCAGATGAGTCATTTGGGCTGCTGTTCATCTCGTATCAACCCAGTGTTTATATTGTCTTGAATTCAGATTTTTTTGCTTGTTTTATGGTCATTGTGTACCAGTTTCAAACCAAATTGCTTTGATCTTATTGATTAAATGAATACGAATTCTTAGGATCCACTGCTGGTAACATTTATTTTATTTTTATGTAGCTTCAAGTTCAAGTTTTATCAGTTTTATTTTTGGGTTTGGATATCTTAGGACCTGTTCAATTGTAAACAGCTATGGTTCTTTTTTGCAAAACGTTTATGAGAAAATAGAAAATCATTAGAATGTGGTCAAATTTGTCTATTTTCCATTTATAAAACTGGTAACATTATCATTGAACTGAATTTCGGAAAACTCATAAAACATAAAAATGGTATTTTAAAAAAAATAGATAAATTTGCACTGCAATCAGGAAGTATCTTCCACAGTTTTCTAAGTCTTGTTCATGTGCCAACCTTTCAAGAATTTCACGATGGTAAGAGCATTGCTTTTTAAGCTCATAAGTATAAATATATGCCAAATGTGAACTAATATTTATACTGAGAATTTTGATTTAATATTACAGTCAATTTCATCCGTATTATTTTATTTATTTAGTTATATTACTGAATATTTATGTAAGTTTTATATATTTTCTTATTGGAGAATATGATTGTATTACTTGATATGAGAAACTAGAAGTGTGGTCCATCTAGCAATGCTTAGGTTATCATCTAATATTTTCTTGAAAAAAAAAGGTTGATACAACCTTTGGTTAGGTCATCTGGGATTTTGTCATCTCCTATTTTTCTTTTGTTTGTTTTATAGAGATATAGATGAATACAAAGCCAGATTGCTTAATTCTTATTAATTAATGAATATGATTTCTCGACTTTTGGAAACATGTACTTGACTTTTAGATTGCTTTAAGCTCAGGTTTTGTCAGTTTTGTTTTCACGATTGGTATCATGGGGCTGTTCCATTGTCACAATTTTGGCTATTTCTTGGAAAACTCTGTTGCATTGTCACATAAAATCTATAAAATGGCTTCAAGTCTGTTTGTTTTCCATTTGAAAAACTAGAATGCAATGTTTCTCCCTTTTAACTTTGAACCAAACTTAGATGACTCAGAAAATATCAAATGATGTTTTTCAGAATTTTCCACTGGTGATACAAAAGTGTTTTTTGTGGTTCTCTAAACCTAGCTTATATGCCAATTTTTTGTAAATCTTTTGATGGTAAGAATATTATAAACTTAGATGGCTCAGAAAATATCAAATGATGTTTTTCAATTTGATGGTAAGAACATTATTATAAGCTTATATATATATTCCCAAATTGAAGTAATATTTACAATTTACTATGAGAATTCAATTTTATATCTTAACCTATTTCAATGGTTTCTTTAATAATTAAACAAACAATTTTATGTGAGCTTTTGATTTTCTTTTTCACATTTTTGTGAATATGATTTTATTACTTGATTTGACAAGCCAAAACTATGGTTCTTTTCTCAACATTTAAGCTGTCATCTAATGTTTCTATAAATTAAAAAAAAGATTATTATTTGTGGTTATTAATTTAATGGCAGAATTGAACTTATAACCCTGTTAATAATTTAAAGCATCACTGTAATAATGACTTGTTCAAAGTCATACTTGATTTATTAACAAATTAACTGTTAAAGGTATATTTATATATGAATTCGGCATTTCTATGCTTATACTCTACTTTGACGAGTTTTCAATTGGGTTCAAGTTTGGTTGGTTAATGTCATGAGTCAATCTTATTCAAAGTTGCCTCAAACGAAACATGCTTTCTTAGAAAACTGTGGAAATATAAAATTACAAAAGAAAATGAAACTAGCAAATGTAAAGAAATTTCCCAAAATGAACATTCTTGTTTGGGTTTTAGAATTTAGTTGGATCAGTTATAAAAATATAAAAGAAATTTCCCAAAAGGTTGATACAACCTTTGGTTAGGTCACTTGGGATTTGGTCGTCTCCTATTTTTCTTTTGTTTGTTTTATAGAGATATACACTGTTGTTTTGAGTCGGTTCTGGCAATTGTGGTTTGAGGTTTATTCATGGTGGCTGGGTTTTGGCACATTTTAAGTGATTTTTGTGCTTGGGTCAAGGTTTTGAGAATTATTTTTGTTCAATTAGTTCAGCCCTCAAAAACAAATTGTTAATGGGATATGGATTGAGCATTGTTATACATTACGTAGCTTGCTTGATTATAGCATAATTAGTGAGAACATAGGCTCTCTCATTTTAAGTTATATAATAAAGACCAAATTTAGCTTCTGGAAAGCATGTGGATCAGATTCCTGCCACAATGGCATCTAGTTTAAGTGTTTGCCGCTTGAGAGACTTTTTTTCTTGACAAGAGCAACACAACTCATACAAGTTTAATAAATAATAAAAATGATGATGTGAAATAAATTATGTGAGCACATATACAGGAATAATAGTAACAAAGAAAAACTGACCCCTTAAAAAGTGCTACAACATATATATATATATATATTAATTTTAGTAGACTTGTTAGAGTAGTAACATAAGGGCATAGAAAACTGCATTATTCTCTTTGTTATGAATTTTTACTTATTTCTTTGCATTGTTCTCGGACATGTAAATCCTGAGCAGGTTCCTGGAACTTGGCGATGGATGCTCGGGGTATCTGGTATTCCAGCTGTTGTGCAATTTATCCTTATGCTTATGACACCAGAGTCTCCTCGCTGGCTTTACATGAAGGTTAAACTTCATCATTTGAACTATTGCATCTTTTGTCATTGATGTTTTATCGTATTCTTTAAATGCTAAGAGCCATAGACACTCCTCCCAAGCTAGTTGTGTTAGTGTCCGGCACATGTTAGATTATTTTATTATTTTCTTTTTGACTCTAATATGCTCCGACATGTCGGGTTATTTTATAATTTTTGGAAAAATGTGGTTCTTAACTGAAACCCCCGTTGCCTTCTTCTTTTCATTATGTGAGAGATGTTTCAGCACAATTTCTTTATATTAGCTTGCTTGAATATTGCTATCTATGAATTTTTTTGGATGATGAAAGGTGAAATATGTGTTTTTATTGATAAGTTTGTGTGAATTATATTCTCATCCTTATAAAGAAACTATGAATTTTTATTGGCGTGCCTTGGGTGTATCATATTTTGACTTCTAGAAAAATAGTGTGTCGGTGTATGGGTATCATGTTATGCCTGTCTCTCTTGTCACTGTCCATGTTTCTAAGTTTAAATGAGATATACTTCTGATGTTTGGCAGCAAGATAAATCCAAAGCCATTGAGGTGCTTTCAAAGATATACGACCCTATTAGGTTAGAAGATGAGATTGATCACCTTGCTGCTACCTTAGAGGAAGAATTTCACTGCAAAAAAGCTGTGAGTTACTTGGATGTCTTCAAAAATAAAGAAATCAGACTTGCATTTCTAGCTGGCGCTGGTCTTCAGGTATGAAATAGTTCCAAGGCAACTTGATTTCTTTCTTTAATTCATAAAATCATTGCTCTTGGAGTAATATTCTAATGACTTCTGTTTGCCTTCATTCCCTGCATGGCAAATACAATTAGCATTTGCACCTCTGTTTCACAAATTCCATGGAATTCCAATGGTTTATGATGTAAGGGGACATCATGGTTAGATAAAGTATTCGTGTGAAATGGTTGAATGCTGACATTGATCTTTCTTCTGTTTCTCATACTTCGCATAGTGTTTTGGCAAAATCCATGTTACTCCTTCTTGCTTCTACTTTAGAAGTCATCGCTATAGAAATTATAATGGTAAATGTTGTATGGAATATGTGGGCATATGTACATCCTGCTCAGGTGCTTTATGTCTCACTTTTTAAACTGTTCAGGCACTTTAAGGAAATTTGATCTGTTTTTTCCTTGTTTGCATTTAGATATGAAAGCCATATTTCACCCAGCTAGTGCTATGTCCATTATAAAAAAGGAAAGTATTTCCTAGTTCCTATTATTAGATGATATCATGCCCTTCATTTTACTGTTTGGAGAGCCATATAATGTGTGAGTAGCCAGGAAAATGTTTGGAACTTGGAAACATTGAATTGGATATCTGCATTACATTTTATTGTTCTAACCTTGTGTACTAAATACAATAATTTGCATTTTACTCATTGGAGGTAGATAGCATATCAAAATATAAAGGTTTGGTGAAATGATTAAGTTGCAGATTTTATTTGTCATTATTTGACAAATAAAGATGAAAGTAGGAATTGATTGAAGGGAAGCCTTGCCACAATGTTAGAGTTATAGTCGTGTGCCCTGATAGTCATAGGTTTGGAAGCTCCTCTAAATCGATGATTTCATCTTTAAATGGTTGATTTCACCATTTAATGAAGAAAGAAGTAGGAACTAGGTGAGGGGAAGTCTTGTCGCAATGGTAGAATTACTGTTATGTGACCTAATAATCACGGGTTCAGAAACTCCTCCAAATGGTTGATTTCACCATTAAATGGTTTATTTCACCATTTAATGAAGAAAGAAGTATGAACTAGGCGAAGGGGAGCCTTGATATAATGATAGAGTTGTTGCCATGTGATTTGGTAATCATGAGTTCATAAGCTCCTCCAAATGGTTGATTTTACCATTTAATGAAGAAAGAAATAGTTATCTCATCAACTTTCCAGCAGAATTGATTCATGGAAGGAGAGGGAGGGAGAGGGAAGGGAGAGAAGAATAAGTAAGGACGATGAAAGGGGAAGGAGAAGCGAGAAGGGGGAGAGAAAGAAGAAGCACGTGGGAAGAGATAGATGATTAGGCAACGGCCATACTCATACTATTATTCATCAAAATTACACAAATGTAAAAATTAAGATTATTATATGAGCACAAACTTTTAAGTTAACTAAAAAATAAATACATATTCTTAAATGGCAATAACCCAAAATATGAAAATAACTAGGAAGTAAATATACCTCCTAAAAGACGATGACCCATAATATGGAAATAACACAATGAAATTGTAGGCTTTCCTAGATTTCTAGAAACTATGAGAATTTCAAAACAATGATCTCCTGGATGTAAGAAAATCATTGAAACATATCTAATAAATAAATTCTTGCCCTTATCAGGATGGCTTGGTTTCGAGTGCAAAATGGTGATGCTTATTCTAGATCGAACAGATTTGTGGTCCCTAACAGTCTTTAGGAACATTTCCCCTGAATTCTTGAGTCTGTTGGAGCTGGCTTTGCTCTCTGATCATCTACCAGTCTTTTTTGGAGTTGGATGACACTTTTTCACGGGGAAGGGGCCTTCAAATTTGAGAACGTCTGAGATAGAATGGCTGGAGTAAGTTTTCTTTGCGATGGCGTGGTAGTTTTTTCCTTTTGATGAAAAGGTGAAATATGTTTGAGTGGATGAAACAGTAGAATGTACAGATTTTTGGTAGCATTGTGTGGAGAATGAGATCTTTAATTGCAGATATGATCAGACTTTGAATGAAGGGTGCATGGGGATTTAGATGAGAATGATCTTGATGAAAAAAATAGACTTGAAAATTGGCAGGTAAGAGGTGTTACTGAAGAAAGAGATTTCTTGGCATCAGAAATATTGTGGCCGAGGGAGAGGGAGAGAGATACCAAGGGCTTGTGTAGTTCAGTAGTTGTGAAAAATTGAGCCTTTCTAAAACCCTTCTAGGAAAATAGAAAATCTGAAAAATGTATACGAGTTCGTCTGTTTTCCATGTGAACAAATTAGGGCCTATTCAATTTCGAAATTGTTCTTTGTTTTTCTATTTCTTTAGTTTTGTGGCTTCATTTTCCTTTTTTAGTGTTCTATTACTATAGTTTTCCTTAAAAATGTGTTCATTTGTTTGCATCATAAACGTGCACATTTATGCTATTCAATGCTTATTAGTGGTTATTATGAACTCATCGATTGACCAACATATGATTATAGCTGTTAATCAAGCAAGGTTGATTGGAATTCGAGTTGAAATTGTTGTTTAAAGCTTGTTCGACCTTGATACGTCCTTGATATCCGAGTTGTTGTATGGATTAGGGAGCCACTTGATCTTCCGCTGCGGATCCGGTCTCAGTTTTTGTTAACTTGGAATTTGTGCACCACAAATTATAAACAAGAGGTCAGAGGATTGGTAGGACTCAATCCCGATTTATTTTCCGTTATTCAAGTTAAAAATCTTTCCAAGGAAATAGAAAGATGTAAAGATGATATGAAAGAATGTAGAACTGCATTTATGTGGGGAATGTGAGAAGAAGATTGGGCTCTCGTTGTGTGCCCGCTGTGAGGCGGCTTAGAGAGATGGAAGTTGGGCTCCGAAGGGTTTTACGCGACCAGTGACTCATTAGGGTTACACTTGGAGAGTGGCTCATTATGATAGCACTCGGAAAGTGGCTTACTAGGAGGGAAGAGAGAGAGAGAGAACTGTATAAGAGGGAGAGGGCCTAGCTCTTTCCTTGCACTCCAAGAGGTTAGGGGGCCTTGCTCTAATTCGAAGGAACTTCAGGAGATTTGAAAAGAGCTCCCTTGAAGATGTGAAAAAAGGCCCCATTCGCTTTGTGACGGCGAGGAATATTTATAATACTCTGTGATGAAGGCTCTTGGCGCCAAGGCTCGTGACAAGTGTCACTTCTGGGTTTGCTGGCCGCTGGGACAAGGACCGGGGCCGCCCTTGTTAGATGTTGCCTTGTGGTGGTGATGTGGCCTCGAGTGGTCCCTCAGCGCATTTGTCAGACTATGGTCACGGTTTCAGGCGGCGCCTGCATGCACGTGCTCTGACTGTCGGGTGCGCATGCTCTGATTGTGCTATTGATTGCTTGGTTGGGTGGCTTGTTGATTGGTTCGTCTGCCTGTGTTGCAGGTTGGGTCGTTGGCGTTTGTCCTCTTGGTCCAACGCAGTCGTCAGACTACGGTCGCCGTTGCAGGCGGCGCCTGCATACGTGTTTTCTGACTGCCGGGTGTGCATGCTTTGATCGTGCAGTCGTCTGCTTGGTTGGGTGGCTTTCTGATTGGTCTGCCCGTCTGCGTTGTTGGTTAGGCCGTTGGCGTTAGTCCTCTTGGTCCATCGCTTCCTGGGCCTCATCCTGGCTGCTGTAGTGGTGGCTGGGCTGGATCGGTCTTCTTCCAAGGATGTTGCTTGTTGCTCGTTGGGCCTATCGTCCATCCCTACGTGTTGGTGGTTGGGCTTGAGATTGGGTTGGCCCACAATACTACTGGATCCATCTGAGCTTAATCGAGGAAGTTTAACAAGTTGGCTCAAGCCTAGTTTAACGGATTGCTTAGGCGAAAAGCAAGTTCTAGACAATGCATTATTTGATATTATTCTTTAAGAGAAACAAATTGCTCAAATTTGATTTGTGATAACTCGATTAGAAGTCATGAGCTTAGTTTGCTTGAGCTTAACTCATTTTAAGGCAACGAATCAAGCTTGAGCATAGTTATAAGCGAACAAGGTTTACAAGTTGTGTCTTAAGCAAAGTGATGTACAACCTCTGGCAGTACTTGTGAATATGGGAAGTGTGACAATCAATGGCATGCTAATTCTTTATAACTATGATCCTTTAAATCACTCGCAATGCAACTAATTCAATTTGTCATTAAACTAACGGCGTGATCATATCATAAATTTCTGTATGTTATTTAAGATGGTAATCTAAATGTTGATAAGAGACCGCACTTCTTGAGTTCTCAAATCAAATGTTATGATCATATAACCCTAACGGTAAAAAATATCTTTTATTAACATGAAAAACTTATATAAAATAGCTATTACTATGAAAAAAGATAAAAAAAAATCATAAAATTGATTGTAAAATTAAATGAATTTCAGTATATAACGAGAAATATTAACTTACATTTGGTATATGTAAGCTTATCAAGTAATGTTTCTCACCTAAATTTTAGGAAATTTAGAACACATCAAAATGATGGTCTTCAGAGTTCTCTGTTGGCCATGAAGTAGTAGTTTGAAGATTTTTCTAGATCTAGCTTAAATAGCAATCTTTTGAGAATCTCTTACCGCAGCGACACTATTTTACAAGCTCACAAATATAAATATATGCCACATTTGAAATATTAATTATAGTATATGGTGTGAATTTTTATTTAATCACTTTTGTTTGGACTTTTTAAATCTTGGCTCTTTAGATTAGGCTAGCAATTTTATGTAAGTTCTTAATCATTATAAATGCCATTTTTTACATATTGCAAAGTATAATTATATCACCATTTTGCTGCTTTATACCGAAGTATCCCAAGTAGCAATGATCTTTAAGCACATTTTTTTTGTCCTCATCTAAGCATATATATATATATATATATATATATATATCTGCTGTTTTGGAGCTGGGATTGCTGCCTTGACACACTGATTATGAGCTCACGCACCTTCTGGGCCATCCCTAAATGTATTTTTGCAAGCCTTAATGTAATAATGGAAGTTCATTTCCTGTCCTACGTATGTTCCGAAAAAGGAAGGCCCAGTGTATAAAACTCCGACTATATGCAGTTTTTGGATAGGTCAGATTATTTTTGGGTCTATTTTTGGCTGTTTTATCTTGGATTATACAAAAGACTGTTTGCACGGATCAAACCCATGACAACTAAGCCGCATGGAGACAACCCCACTCTTTCATATGGTATGTGGGCAAATGTTCCTATCTGAATTTTGATCAGGTGTAGTTTTTGCTTTCGATATGCCTTATTCAGTGGCATGAATAATTTGGTCATACTCTTGCTTGCAGGCATTTCAACAGTTCACCGGCATCAATACAGTGATGTACTATAGCCCGACGATTGTCCAAATGGCAGGTTTCCGTTCTAACCAGTTAGCGCTTCTCATTTCTCTGATAGTCGCCGCCACAAATGCTGCCGGGACTATCTTGGGCATTTACCTGATCGACCATTTTGGGCGCCGGAAGTTGGCCCTCTCGAGCTTAGCCGGAGTGTTCGTCTCCCTCATCATTCTCTCTGTCTCGTTCTTCCTAGAATCATCTGGCCATGCTACTGGGCTCCTTGCATGGCTTGCCGTTTTGGGATTGGCCCTTTACATAGCTTTCTTCTCCCCTGGGATGGGACCCGTGCCTTGGACTGTGAACTCGGAGATATATCCTGAGGCTTACCGGGGGATCTGCGGGGGCATGGCGGCCACCGTGAACTGGGTGTCAAATCTCATCGTCTCCTTGACGTTCCTGTCGCTCGCCGATGCTGTGGGCACCGGCACAGCTTTTGCCATACTTGCAGGTGTAGCTGTGGTTGCATTTGCTTTTGTGGTTGCCTTTGTTCCGGAAACGAAGGGGCTGACTTTTGAGGAGGTGGAGAAGATCTGGAAAGAAAGGGCTTGGGGAGGTGGCGACCACGGCAGCAGCAGGCAAGGCCTTCTTCAAGCCGGAGCGGGGGAACAGTATTCCTCTGTCATTTGATCTTGTTCATGAAATTAAGCAGTTAAGCATACCTATGTGAAAATGTTTACTGTATCAGTCGTATTGTCCCTCGTCTCGTTGATTCTCTCTCTCTCTCTCATCTTAGGTTCTGGTAACCTCTACCTTGGCCAAATAGTAAATTACTTTGGAATAACTATCATTCTAATAATAGATGGCTATTGGGTACTGGAAGGAGTAGAAAGTGCACAAAATTTATCTCAGATCATGAGAGAAAATCAACACTGCAAAGAAATAAGAATTAGGAACAAGAGCTCCTTCAACAAAATTGGGATAATTAAGACAATTTAAATATCAGTTGTTTCAGGTTTATGTTTGCCATTGTTATAATATCGATATATAGCCTTAAGATTGCTATAAAAGCTTATCTGCAGAAATAAAATTATATCTA